>QEPC01010852.1:3134325-3164502 GCA_003113815.1 Sphenodon punctatus
TCAGAGGAGAAAATCGGGGACACGGAGCGAACCGCCGGTTTGGCAGGCTCCTTCCCGATGTCGAGTCGGCCCCTCTTGGGGGAAGGTTCTCTCAATCCTGATGGGCTGGGGCGAGGCGAACCCGGGTCTGAAGATAGGGTGGCAGACGGAGCTGCGGAGACTGTTTCCTCTGCTCCGATACTGGGAAGCTTGGGGGAGGGGGAACGATTAGACTTACTGTCCTTCCCCTTGTCCTCCATCTCCTTGAGCAGAACTGGTAGTCTGATAGCTCTCTGCTTCAAGGACTTGGCCTTGAGTGAGGAGCACTCTGGGCATTCTTTCGGGTTGTGCGAAGTGCCCAAGCAGACCAGGCAATGGACGTGAGGATCGTTGGTGGTCATCTTCCGACCACAAGACAGACATTTCTTGAACGATAACTTTGTAGACATGGTAGCTTAGCAAAAACAGATAGCCGCGAAGCGGTTGGAAGGAACTGTGGCATTGGCCGGGAGTGTGCCTTATATAGTGTGGGGCGTGTAGACGTCACGCGTTTCAGCTTTCAGCTTGGTAAATTCCGATAGGAGAAGGGCGCGCAAGCGCAAACCCATTTGTGAGAATGGGAGGAGCCACTCGAAGAAGAAGGAGAAGTGCACACGCAGCTCGACATGCGCAGACTGAAGAGAAAAGATGGGCACCAAAATTAACCACCCAGGAAAGGAAAGCGCATGCGCCAGAGGAAACCGGTTCGTAGTGAAGCGTCCCTGAAAGTCACGTGATAGAAGAGCCTACGAAGGGAAGTCTTATCGGGCAAGTCGGCCATGACAGCTATGGAGGCGGAAGTGCTGGAGGTTGTGTGGATTTGCATGCAGTGGGCAGAAGGGGAAACTGTGTGTAGGGAGAGCGAGAAAGGAAACGCTTTTAGAAAATCGCATGAATTTCAGCGAACTCTTCGGAGATCAGTGAAAAGTCTTTAATTCCTACATTTTGTGGAACATCCCAGATTTTGTTTCTTTTACCTGCTTGTCTCGCGGACGGTTCCCCGCAGCCTCCAGGGGGATGTGGCTCAACCGTGATGAGCATTTTCCTGGGGTGAACCAGTTAGCAGATGCTATACGAAAAGCTCTGCCTGCTCTGCTGTTTGGCCTTCACCGAGTCCTGGAGGCTCCTAGTAGGGTCCTTTTTAAAAGGGCGGCACCCACGAATGAACACTCAGAAATCTGGGTGTTCATGGATGAGTCTCAAGTAAAGGCTGTGGCTGTGGGGGATGCATGCGTGTACACTCCTGCGAACGTACATCCACACCGATCTCCGCCCATCGCACACTCAAGCAACCGGTAGGGGTGGAGGTCTGTGCGCCCATCTACACCCTCCCCCCCGTGGTATCCTCACTAGGCCGGGATCTGTGGGAGGCCTATGGGGTGAGGGGCCATGGGCACCGGGGCCAAGTACTCACTGCCATCAGTCTGTAGCAACTCGTCTTTATTTAGAGGAGGGTGCCTGCGACACTCAGCAGGCTTCCCCTTAGCCCTTGTGTCCCTATCAGGCTCTGCTGCGTGGCACGGAGCCTGTCTCTGTGCGCTGTTCTGCTGCACAGTGTCTCTCGGGCCTGCCTTGTGGTGTCGGTGAGGAGGCAGCCTGGCCAGTGTCCTGCTTGCAGCCCAGTCGGGGTCCAACTGCCTGTAGTGCGTGCGGACGGGCTTTCTCTGCCCCACCCTCAAGTCACGTGGGGGCTGCTGCTACACAGGCGCCGCCACATCCCCCCTGTCCAGTTGTGAAACCGCCTCCCACCTGTGTAACAGTTCTACCTATACTAATTGTAACTAAAACAAAAACATCAAAGCAGCTGTGTGCGTGTCTGAGAGTCAGAGGTCACCAGTACATGACTCATCACAGGAGGCAGTCTTCACCACTGCCCCACATAGTAGTCCTGGAGGTGGACAGGGAGGCCTGTCCCTGGCTCGGCGATGCCGACTCTCTCTGGTGCTGAGAGGGCCCCGCTGGGTCACCCAGCGATGGTGCCGGGTCTGATGGACCAGGCATGGGGGCGCTGACCGGTACGGGCCGAAGTTCACTTGCTTCAGGCCCTGGCGAGGGAGTCGCCTGGAGCAGCTCCCGTTGGTCGCTGGGCAATGTGATGTCTGGTCGTTCTGGGGGGTCGTCCAATGTGCTTGGCTCTGTCAGGCCAGCTGCTCGTCTCAAGTGTCGTCGATTCCGACAGTATGTGGCTCCCTGGGGGGTCTTGACCACGTAGGAGCAGGGTTCTGGGTGTTTTGCGATCACCATGGCTGGGTGCCAGCCGGTAGGTGTGGCCAGGCGGACCGTGTCTCCGACAGCAAGGGGTGGAAGGGGTCGTGCCCGTTTGTCATAGCATGCCTTTTGGTTCCATTGTCGTCTGCGGAGTGTTGCATGTGTGCCTTGGGGTATTGACGGTGTGAGGACCGGGGTGGTTGCTGGGAGAGTGCTGCGGAGCATTCATCCCATTAGCAGTTGCGCTGGGGCAAATGGGGTGCCCGATATGGGGGTGTTGCGCAGATGGAGTAGGGCCAAGCACGGGTCTGTCCCATCTTTCATGGCCTTCTTCAGCATGGCCTTCACCGTTTGCACCATTCGGTCCGCTTGGCTGTTGGACTGAGGATACGTTGGGCTAGAGTGTGTCAGCGAGAGGCCCCATTCTGCCTGCATTGCATGATAGGTAAATGGGGAGTGGTCGCGGACCATTTCTTTGAGGATCCCATGACGTGCAAAGATTGCCTTCAGGCACTCGACGATGGAGACCACCGTTTTGTCTGGTAGGTATATCACTTCAGGGTATTTGGAGAAGTAATCAACGACCACCATGTACGATTATGCTTGCAGGTCAAAAATGTCCACAGCCACTTTAAGCCACGGGAGTTCTGGTATGTGATGTGGTATCATGGGCTCCGCCGGCTGAGCAGGCCACCCTTCTTGACATGGGCTGCAGCCTGCTAACAACTGTTCAATGTCTCCCGCCATGTTGGGCCAGTGCATGAGGGCCCTGGCCCTTGCCTTGGATCGCTGAACCCCCTGGTGGGGGATGTGCACCATGCACAGCATGTCCGGCCTGGATTCTTTGGGGATTATGATCTTGTGTCCCACCATCAGTAGCCCATCCTCCAGCCACAGGTCATGTCTGAGGGGCAAGTATGGCTTGAGTGGTGGTGCCACTGATTTCATATGTCGGGGCCACCCACGGTCGTGCAGGGTCCGGAAGCTGTTCAGGACGGGGTCATTCAAGGTGTGATTCTGCAGATGGCAAAGGAGTGGGTCGCTCAGGGGCATCTTGCTCTTGGTATGATGTATGACCTTCTCCTCCTGCAGGTCTTGTGTTGGTGGTGACAGCGAGTGGATGGGAGCTCTCGACAGTGTGTCTGCAATGTACATGCTGGTGCCCTTTGTGTACTCCAGCTCCAGGTCATATTTTTTAAGCTGGAGCAGCATGCGTTGCAGCCTGGCAGGGGCTTGTCCTATGGGCTTTCCCATGATGGCTTCCAGCAGTTTGTGATCTGACTGCACTTTGACGGTTGTCCCATATATGTACTGATGGAACTTGACGATGGCGAGGAAGATAGCCAGGAGCTCCTTCTCGATTTGGGCGTAATTTTGCTCCGCCGCCATGAGCGATCGAGATGCGTATGCAATGGGATGACCCTCTTGGAACAGGCATGCCCCCGAGCCATCTTTAGAGGCATCCGCTTGTATGACAGACCGCTTACTTGGATCAAAGTACCGCAGTATAGGGACTGACGAAATGGCTCGCTTTAGTGCATCTAGGGCTTGCTGATGATTGGCATCCCAGACCCACTCCACTTCTTTGCGCAGGCAGGCTCTCAAAGGTGCAGTCATGGCTGACTCATTTGGGATGTATTGGACGAGGTATTGTATGGTGCCCAAGATTCATTGTAATACCTTTCTGTCTTGGGGCACTGCGAGTTTCTGGATAGCTTCCACCTTGTCCTCGTCTGGCTGGACCCCTTCACGGGAAAAGACATGGCCCATATACTTCACCCGCTCGACCATGAATTGGATCTTTTCCTTGTTAAATCTGACTCCTCTTTCTCGGACTCGCTGCAGCACTTGTTTCAGGATGTGGTCGTGCTCTGCCGTGGACGAGGCTGCAATGAGCATGTCATCCGCAATTATGTGCACCTCTGGAATGTCCCCCAAACTCTCATGGTTCTTCTGTTGGAACACTTGACTTGATCCCGAAGGGCAGCCTATTGAGGTGGTATCTTCCCCATGGAGTGTTAAAGGTGCACAGCTCCGCCGACAGTCTGTCAAGCACCACCTGCCAGTAGCCATCTTTCTCGTCGAGGATGGTAAATATGGACTTTCCAGCCAGCTTCCGCTGGACATCCTCCACCGTTGGAATGGTAAAGTGTTGTCAGAGGACCGCTCTGTTTAGGTCCCGCGGGTCTAGGCAAATTCGCAGGGAGCCGTTCTTCTTTTGGGTGACCACCAAGCTACTCACCCACGGGGTGGGTCTGGTTATCCTGGAGATCACCTTCACTGCCTCGAGGTCTGCAAGCATGGTACGTAGCTGTTCCTGCACAGCAAATGGGATCTTTCGGCACCCATGAATTTTGCGGGGCACCGATGGGTCCAGGTGTATATGGTGCGTCCCTGGGAACTGGCCGAGACCTCCCATCACGTCCACGTAGCTGGCTAGGATGCCGCTCTCCCTCTTTGGTGGGTTCAGCGCCAGCAAGTATATCTGACGGAGTAGGTTTAGGGCAATGCATGCCTTCTGGCCGAGCAGTGGGGGGTCCTGCATGTCAGTAACTTAGAGTGGGAGCTGTGCACTGGTGGTTGCCATAGAGCATCGGACAAGAAGCTTTGCCTTGGGTGTAATTCGCCCCCCTCCAACTGCAACCAGTGTTATATCTGGTGTGTCTTGGTGAATGTGTGCGGGGAGGTTCCTTGCCTCTGGAGCGGGGATGGTGTTGGTCTCCGCCACCATGTCCAACTTGAATGTCACTGGGTGTCCCACAACCCGGATTGTGCACCGCCAGGGGTCTTCTGAGCAATGGGTGCCTCCCTGGTGAGCTGAGGTCATGGCTCTTACATATGTCGCACTCACGGTGCTAGCGCGAGGGTTTTTTTTAGCCCTGAAGACTTTCGCAAAGTGGTTCTTTCCTCCACACCTATGACATGTCTCTCCATAGATGGGGCACTGCTGGGGACCGTGCTGGCGCCCACATTGTCTGCAAGGACGTTGGATAACTTCTATGTCCTGCGCCAGGGGTGGACTGGTCTCTGGAGCTGGTGGAGGCTGTTGCAGGGTATGTGGGGGTCGGGGGGACACTGCTAGTACCCGCGGCTTCGTAAACATCACCAAGGCTTGGGCCCTCGTGATGGCTTTCATGTGGCACATGTCCACTGCCTGGGTCAGGGTGAGGTCTGGTTTCTCTAGTAGCCTCTCCTTCAGCTTGGGGTCAGGGATACTAAACACGATCTTGTGCTTGAGCATGAGGTCAATGGTGGGCCCAAATTCGCAGTGCTGGGCCTTTTCTCGCACGGCGGTGAGAAGAGGGTCAATCCCTGCTTGTTCATCATATTGGAGTTGCCACAACTGAAAGTGCTTGAACACTGGGTTCTTTTGGGGGACGCCATAGTTCTGCAGTGCCCTGGGGAGCTCTGCCAGGGTCTTGCGGGCAGGGTTTGCAAACACATCTGGCAATGTGTTATACATTTCTGGGGCCTTCTCTCCCAGGCAGTGCAGTGCCACTGCAATTTTATATTCTTCCGCCTTCTCATCCGCCTCGGTTATTGTGAGGTAGAGGCCTAGCTGTTGCTTCCATCTCCGCCAGTTCTCGCCCAGGTTCCCATGGAAGCTGAGGGGGGTGGGGGTTTAAAGTGCTCCATGAGCAGGAGGGTGGTTCTCGCCTTCACTGGACTGTGAAGTCCACTTCTGACACCATGTGGTGTCCTCACTAGGCTCGGATATCTGGAAGGCCTATGGGGTGAGGGGCCGTGGGCACCAGGCCCAAGTACTCACGGTCACCAGTCTGCAGCAACTCGTCTTTATTGAGAGGAGGGTGCCTGCGACACTCAGCAGGCTTCCCCTTAGCCCCGGTGTCCCTATCAGGCTCTGCTGTGTGGCACGGACCCTGTCTCTGTGCGCTGTTCTGCTGCACAGCGTCTCTCGGGCCTACTTTGTGGGGTTGGTGAGGAGGCAGCCTGGCCAGCGTCCTGCTTGCAGCCCGGTTGGGGTCCAACTGGCTGTGGCGTGCGCGTGGGCTTTCTCTGCCCCACCCTCAAGTCATGTGGGGGCTGCTGCTGCTCAGGTGCCGCCGTCCCCCGCTGCTGCGGCCCGTTTAAAAAGGGCTTGTGATGGAGTTGAGTGGAGTCTGCTGTAGCTTCTGGTGCTCCATGGGGGTGGGAAGGGTCTTTATCCCAAAGCTGTTTGGGGGATTGAGAGGAATTATGGTAATTTCCCTGGGCAGGGGGAGGCACCAATGTGTGGAAGGAACAGGAGAGGTGAGTAAAGGAATTGGAGACTCAGGCCAGCAGTCACTGGGGCTGATGCAGTGGGTGTACCATATGCAGCTTGGTCCACGACAAAGGCCCTTTTTACATGGGTAGCATCCATGCATAAACACCCAGAAATCCAGGTGTTCATGTGTGGGTGAGTCTCATGTAAATCCTGGGAGGGTGGAAGGGGGCACTTCCATGAACACTCGTACATCCACATCCACCTATTCCCCCATGCACAGAGCAGCTGGCAAAAATTGTGGTTGGTCTGTGCATGTAAATGCGTGGAGATGGGTGTGCGTTTGTCTACACCCTCCCTGAACCCACTGCACACGGACCGTGGCGCACACCGACCCCCCTGCGTTGTGGCTCATGTAAAAAGATCCAAAGTGTTTGCCCTCTGGAGCATTTTGCCTGCTCCCTGTACAAGTGGTCATACAGTGATCTGGAGCAACCTATGCACATAAACAATTGCTCTAGAATTATTGGCTACACTTGGCTGCAGAGCATCTACAGTCACTTGCACCTAGCTGCTGCACAGCAACTTCAGATGCAAGATGACCCTACAATGCCTTCTATATACCATTTATTTTTAATTGTGAAGTATAATAGTTTCTGTCAAACACTGCAGCTGTTTTTGTTATATATTTGTGGAGAGAAAATTTGGCATCTGACAGAGAAATACAAAATTAAAAGCCTAGCATGCCGACCCAAGGGATTATGGTACTATATAAATAATAACAACTTATTAATGGCAGGTGGGGTGAGTGAGATGGAGGGGGATGAGCCTTGGATCTTGTGCTTAGTTATAGGCCTTGTGGGTGGCTGCTGCAGCAAGTATTTTCCCTTGGTGAGGAAGATGCTGTTGCTGAAAATGGATGCCCACCCCATGTTCCATGGGTTAGCACATGGGGCCTGCTCGGGGTGTGTGTGTGTGTGTGGGGGGGGTGTTACACACTGTTACCAATTTGCATACATGAAAATGACTATCTGACAAGAATGGGTTTGATGTTCTAGAAAACTGGAGTCACAGACCTAGATTTGGGTCCACACATCGCCAATCTTATGCATAGCTTCTCAACTGTGGGGCTGGGAGGGAGGGGCTGGTTTGCTCCCCACAGTTTGCCCTCTCCTTTTACCCACTGAATAGTAATTTATTTATATTTATTTATTTATTTATAAATATTTGTTAGCCGCCCCCTCATGCCTACGGCATCTCGGGGCAGCTTACAGCATAAAAACACACAATAAAATTCATTAAAACAATGTTTTAAAAATATGACCCCCCTCAACATAAAAACTCTTCAAAAATCTCCCCTACTCCACCCTCCCCTCTGAAGGCCTGGGCGAACAGCCAGGTCTTGCAGTCTCGCTGAAATGCCAACAGACCTGGAGCCAGATGGGCTTCCCCCAGGAGGGAATTCCAGATCCTTGGCCTGGCCACCGAGAACGCCCTCTACATTGTGGCCCCCTGCTTTACACGGGGGACCTCCAAAAAGGCACCCCCGGTGGACCGCTGGGATCGCTCTGAGGCATGGAGGGCGAGGTAGTCCCCAAGATATGAGGGGCCCAGACCATGTAGGGCTTTATAGATTAACACTAGCACCTTGAATCGGGCTCGGTACGCTATAGGCAGCCAGTGCAGAGTACGGAGCACGGGTGTTATGTGCTCCCGCCTTCCCGTCCCCATAAGGAGACGGGCCGCCGCATTCTGCACCAACTGCAGCTTCTGAACCAGAAACAAGGGAAGCCCCATGTACAGCGCATTGCAGTAGTCTAGCCTTGAGGTGATGAAGGCATGAATGAGGGTGGCCAAGTCAGTCCTGGAAATGTATGGACACAGCCTCCGTACCAGATACAGCTGGCGGAAGGTGGCCATAGCCACCATCTCTACCTGCCGATCCAGCTGGAGCCCCAAGTCCAACACCACCCCCAGACTCCGAACCTGCTGGACTACAGGAGGGCGGACCCCCCCCTCCTACCAGGGGAGCCAGTACCTCCCTCGCCCTACCCATCACCCATTACCTCCATCTTCTCAAGATTGAGCTTCAGTCTGTTCTGCCGCATCCAATTCGCCACAGCCTCCAAACATTGGGAAAGTAATGAGACAGTAGGACCTGGGTCAGTTGAAAATGAGAGGTACAGCTGAGTATCATCAGTATATTGGTGACATTGCACCCCTAACCCTCTCACGATTTCCCCCAGGGGCTGCATATATACATTCAATATTGGGTGGGACTTGGGGGAAATACCAGTTACCGGATACCGGATCTCTGAATACCGGATTACCAGATTAGATCCGGTATACCGGTGCCGGATCTTTTTCCATTGATTTCAATGGGCAACTTTTCCCATTGAAATCAATGGGAGAGAAAAGTAAAACCAAAATTATCTGCAAATGCAATAATAGTGGAGACAAGATCGAACCCTGTGGAACGCCACAGGTCAAAGCCCAGGGGCTTGATGTTTCAGCCCCCAACACCACCCGCTGGCTTCTCCCCGAGAGGAATGAGCGGAACCACCCTAGGACAGTACCGTCCAGACCACCCAGGTCTCACAGCCATCTCAGCAGCAGCCCATGGTCCACAGTGTCAAATGTGGCTGAGAGATCTAGTAGGATCAAGAATGTTGAGCATCCTGCATCCATCTCCCGGCGATCATCCACCAAGGCTACCAACGCTGTCTCCGTACCATAGCTGGGGCGGAACCCAGATTAAAAAGGGTCCAGAAAACCAACTCTGTCCAAATGTGCCTGGAGCTGCAGTGCCACTGCCTGTTCAATAACCTTCCCTAAAAAGGGAAGATTAGAGATGGGTTGGTAGCTGGCGAGTGCATCCACATCCAAAGATGGCTTCTTCAGCAGGAGGCGCACCACCGCCTCCTTGAGACTGGGTGACAATCTCCCCTGCTGAAGGGATGTGTTCACTACCCTCACCAGCACCATCCCCAAGGTCTCCCTGGAGGCTTTCACCAACCAGGACGGGCATGGATCTAGTTCACAACTAGTGGCTCTAACAGACCCCAGGACATTCACCGCATCAGCTGGTGTCAATTCCTGAAACTCATCCCAGAAAGATTGACCAGACGGTGCCTCCGTAACCTGATGCCCCTCGCTTACTTCTTCTAATCCGGTGTCAAAGTTACTCTGGATCTGAGCGATCTTGTCTGCAAAGTAGGTGGCAAACTCCTCACAGTGGGCCTGGGACAAGACCCCGTCCAGGCGGAGGGAGACCGGACTGACCAGCCCCCGCACCACCCGGAACAGGTCCGCTGGACGCGACTTCGCAGACACTATGAGGACAGCAAAGAACTCCTTCTTTGTTGTCCTCACAGCCTCAACATAGGACCACAAGTGGGTCCTATGGAGAAGTTGGTCAGATTCAGAGTGAGTTCGATGCCAGCGTCGCTCTAGTCTCCTACCTACCTGTTTCATACACTGCAGCCCCTCTGTAAACCAAGGAGCCCTGTGGTGACGAGACGGAGGGAAAAGACGTTTTGGAGCCACCCTGTCGATGACCTCCTCCAACAAGGTGTGCTGGACAAGCCCATCTGCAGAGTGGCTGTCTGGGTCTAAGGTTAACTCCCTCTGAGCCTCCTGGAACCGCTGAGGTTCCATCAGCCTCCAAGGGCAGACCAACCTAACTGGTTCATTCCTCTTCTGGAGGAGGTGCGCTGAGAGGCTGGCCTGTAGGAGATAATGATCTGTCCATGACAAGGGCGTGACCCTCACATCCCCCACAACTGGTTCATTCCCCTTCTGGAGGAGGTGCGCTGAGAGGCTGGCCTGTAGGAGATAATCATCCGTCCATGACAAGGGCGTGACCTACACATCCCCCACTAACGGACCACCTGCCTCAAGGCCAGAACAAAAGATCAGGTCAAGAGTATGCCCCCCCCCACATGGGTAGGGCAGTTGACCACTTGGGACAAGTCCATGGTTGCCATGGCAGCTATGAACTCACGCTCCACTCCTACAAGGCCCGCGTCGGCATGGGCGTTGAAGTCCCCCAGGACCAAGGTCCTGGAGGAGTTCAGTGCCACCTCCGAGGCCAGCTCTGCTAGAGTGGCAAGGGATGCTGCCAGATAGGAAGGGGTCCAGTATACCAGCAGCACCCCAAGCTTGCCCCCAGCCAAATCAAACACCACATGGAGGGCTTCAATACCTGAAATCTTCCGAACTGGATATCTCCTAACTGGCCATCCCTCTCTAAAAATAATAGCTACACCTCCCCTCCGGCCCCCTGTGCGGGGCTGGTGCTGAACAGCATACCTGGCTGGAACGAGGTCTGCTAATTGCAGGCTGGAATTATCTTGTCCTGTGGGCACCATCCCTCATCTCTTCCCAGCTCGGATGCTGCTGCCAGACCAGGAAAGTTCTGCTGACAGCAGCCCTCATAGAGAAAAGCCCATGGATACTACCACCAGCAGACTGGGTGCACCCATGTGTTTGGCAGTACGTGTTGCTATCCACCCAATAACATATAGAAAGACCTCTGTGACAACATTAAAATGTTCTTCTGCTCTGAAAGTCCAGCAGTCTCCCTTTTTATCATTCTAACCTCTCCCCATGCTGATTCCCCCCCACCCCCATGTCATTTCACCTCAGCCTCTCTAATGTAATAGTGATGTGGATTTTCCAGAAAATTTTGAATTGGAAAATTTTCCAGAAACAAATTCACAAAGGTTTCCTATGCAAATTTTCTGAAAATTTTTCCAATGCCCTAAATCGATTGGGATTTGATTTAACATGTTTATTTGACTTATACTTAGTAGAAAAAATAAATAAATCAAAAAGTACACATTTATCTAGCACATAAAATTAACATCTCAAAAGATTTTACAATAGCCAAAAGTAGTTGAACTGAAATAAATTAGGGGGGGAAATTCAATAAAGTGCAATTAATATGGTTTATATGTTCAAACAAATTCAAAATTTTAGTTTTAATTATTTAACAATACATATTTCGAACCAGAAAATGTTCTGGAAAAATATAGGAGAAAATTTTCTATGGCAAATTTCCCACTGCGCATTACTGATTAAACTCATCCCCTGGGGCTCCGTGTTCATCATTCCACACAGTTCCCATAGCCTTTCCTTGTCACTCCACCCATTCACTGTGGGGACCCTCATCATTTTATCAAGGTAGTTGTCATTCTCCCATCTCCATCTGGCCCACCCCTTGTTTTTCTATCTGTTCCCTGTGGCCACCTCATCATTGCACCATCCGAGTGTTAATCCCGGAGTGGGACGCCGACCTCGTGTGTATTACAGAGACTTGACTGGACAATTAATCGGACCCTATTCTGTCTGATCTTGTTCCGGCTGAGTTCTCTGTGCAGCATCAGCCTCGGCTGGAGGGACCGGGGGGAAGGGGTGGTGTAGCTATTGTTATCAAGGATATACTGTCTTTTAGGAGGTATCCGGTGCAGGCTTTGCCAGGTGTTGAGTACCTCCATCTTGTGTTGGTTTTGGCCGGGGGCAGTTTAGGGGTGCTGCTGGTGTACCATGCACCCAATTGCCTGGCAGCATCCCTACATGCTCGTGCTGATTTGGTGTCTGATGTGATCCTCTGGACCCTGAAACTAGTGGTCCTGGGGGATTTTAACATCCACACTGACACCAATCTTGGAGGAGCGAGGCATGAGTTCATGACAACCATGGGCCTGTCCCAAATCATCTGTGGCCCTACACATGAGGAGGGACACACACTGGATTTGGTTTTCTGCACCAGCCTTGAGGCGGGGGGGGGGGTCAGTTAGTAGAAGTTAGGGGGATGGAGCCCTTGTCATAGTCTGACCATTACCTCCTTAAGGCGTGCATCCTGGCACATGTCAGCCCCAACAGGGTGCAGGGCGTATTAGATCGGTCCGCCCCCGGAGACTTATGGAACTGGATTGGTTCAGGAATGTTCTGGGGGAGTTTCCCCTGGACCTTGACATCTGCTCGGTCGATGATCTCGTAGCCTTTTGGAACACCTTGTTGGTCGAGACCACTGACAGAGTGGCTCCCAGGCATCTGCTGCCCTCCCAAGTCTCCCGCAGGTCTCCTTGGTTTGCTGAGGGCCTGCGGTGTTTGAAGCGGGAGAACAGGTGGTTGGAGTGATGGTGGTGCCGGACCTGCGATGCGTATGATCGATCACAGCATAAGAGAAGTTTAAAGGCTTATGTTGTGGCAGTGCAGGCAGCAAATAAGCAGTTCTTTGTTGCCCTTATTCCATCTGCAAAGTCACGTCCAGCGGAGCTTTTCTGGGTGGTGAAAGGTTTGATCAGTCCTGCCTGTTTCCACCTGGACCTGGAGCAATCCAGTGACCTCTGTGACCGGTTCATCGAGTACTTTGTAGATAAGATCACTCACATCCGCCACGATTTCGGTTCTGCAGTTATTGCAGAGGATCATCTTGGGGCTATGGATGCCCTGTCCTGTCCTGTTTTGTGGGATCAGTTTCAGATGGTATTGCCTGCCGATGTGGAGTCCTTGTTGGGATCTGTTCATGCCACTTTTGTGAACAAGATCCTTGCCTATCCTGGCTGGTGAAAGCCAGCCATGAGACGCTACACCCATTGCTGGCTGGGGTGGTTAGTGCCTCCCTTCGGGACGGCAGGGTACCTGAATGAGGCTGTGGTTAGGCCCCTGCTCAATCTCTTGACGCTGATGCTCCTGCCAGTTATCGGCCGATCTCTAACCTTCCCTTTTTAGGGAAGGTTATTGAACAAGCTGTGGCATGGCAGCTCCAAGAACATCCGGACCACACCGGTTTCCTTGACCCCTCTCAGTCCAGGTTTCGGCCTGGGTATGGTACGGAGACTGCATTGGTGGCCTTGGTTGACGATCTCCATCTGGCATTGGACCAGGGTCGTCAGACCTTAGTGGTCCTGCTAGACGTTTCAGCTGCGTTCGACAGTCGATCATGAGGTGTTGGTGACTTGCCTGAGGGACCGTGCCACGATTGGCGGGATGGTCTTGGACTGGTTTCCTTCATTCCTGTCCGGGAGAGCTCACCGGGTGGTCTTGGGGGAGTGTACGGCTTCCCCCCGGGACCTTACATGTGGAGTCCCTCAGGGTGCCATTCTGTCCCCCCTCTTGTTTAACATCTATATGCAGCCGTTAGGGGAGATCGTGAGAGGGTTTGAGGGCATGCAGTGTCATCAGTATGCTGATGACATTCAGCTCTACCTCTCTTTTTCCATCGACCCAGGCCATCCAGTTGCTTTATTTTCCCAGTGCCTGTTGACTGTGGGGGCTTGGATGAGGTTGAGCCATTTGCAGCTGAATCCTGACAAGACGTAGGTGATGTTGGTGGGTGAGGGCCTGGGAGTGGTTGAATCTCCTCTTGTGGGGGTGTTCACCCTCCCATGTCTCGCAGGTACGGAGTCTGGGTGTGCTCCTCGATTCATGGCTCAGCCTGGAATCTCAGGTTGTGGCCGTGGCGGGGAGTGCATTTCGGCAGTTACATCTTGTCCAGCGGCTTCGGCTGTATCTCTCAGACTCTGACCTCGCCACTGTCATCCATGCCTTCATCACCTCAAGGCTGGATTACTGCAACGTGCTCTACGTGGGGCTGCCTGAGAAGGTGGTTCGGAGGCTGCAACTGGTGTAGACTGCTGCGGCCCATCTCCTCACTGGGGTGGGCCGCAGGGAGCACATGACACCTGTGCTCCGGGCTCTGCACTGGCTGCCTATAGAGCACCAGGCTAGGTTCAAGGTGCTGGTTTTGACCTTTAAAGTCCTTCACGGCCTGGGCCCTGCCTATCTGTGGGATCGCCTCACTCCCCATGTGCCCGTGCAACCCCTGAGATTGTCTGTGGGGGCCTTTTTGGAGGTTCCCCGGGCAAGATGGGTGGCCACTGATGTGAGATCTTTTTTGGTGGTTGCCCCCATGCTGTGCAATTCGCTCCCAGAGGAGGTTCAGTTGGCCCCCACCCTCCTGTCGTTTCGATGTTTGTGTAAGACCTGGCTGTTCCACCAGACTTTTGGTGGTGGGGGGGGAGGGTTTGTCTCTTTTTCATCAGACCCAGGTCCGGCAGTCTCGGTGATTACCTGGTGTTTGTCAGCTGTGGGGGACTGGATGAGGGCGAGGTGCCTGAAGTTGAATCCTGACAAGATGGAGGTGATGGTTGTGGGAAAAGCCAGGGAAGTGATGGCCCCCCATCATTGATGGGGTCAGTCCTCCTCTGGTACCCCAGGTCCGTAGTCTGGGGGTGCTCCTAGACCCGCGGCTCCACCTGGATGTCCAGGTGGTGGCTGTGGCAAAGAGTGCATTTCGCCAACTACATCTGGTGTGACAACTTAAGCCGTATGTCTTGGACTCAGACCTTGCCACAATCATCCATGCTTTTATTACCTCAAGATTGGACTACTGTAATGCGCTCTACGTGGGGCTATCCCTGGTGATGGTCCAGAGACTACAGGTGGTGCAGAGTGCAGTGGCTCATCTCCTTAGTGGGACAAGTCATCATGAGCACATTACTCCGGTTTTCCATTCTCTGCACTGACTGCCAGTAGTCTTCTGGGCCCAATCCAAGGTGTTGGTTTTGACCTTTAAAGCCCTCAGCAGCCGGACCCCCACTTATCTGCAGGACCATCTCACCCTCCAGATCCTGAATTGGCTTCTGTGGCCAGCCAGGGGGGCCCTCATTGAAGTTCCCCGTGTTTCTTGGGTGTCACCTATAAGGAGGGCGTTCTCGGTGGCCGCACCATGGCTGTGGAACTCCCTCCTTTTGGAGGTCCACCTGGCCTTAGACCTCCCCTCTTTCCGTAGACAGTGAGAGACCTGGCTGTTCTGCCAGGCCTTTGCTGAGGGATGGGTGTGTTGTGTTTTTTCTTTATCTTGTGTTATTTTAATTTTTTAGATTTTACGATGTTGTTTGTTTTTATAATGCTGTTAGCTTCCCCGAGATGTGTTAGCAGGAGGGGACTGCATAAAAATGTGAAATAAATAAAATTAAGGCCATTCCCTCTGATTCCCTGTTTGTTATTCCATCAACTCCTCCTCATCATTCTCATTGTCAGTCCACTTGCCCTTATCTCTCTTCCTCGCTGTGATTCTACCCTGTTGTTCCACTTATTCCCTATGGGACTATTCTGATAATTCCATCTATTCCACAAAGGTCTTCCACCTGCTCTCCATGGCCACTTCTCATTCCACCTTATCCCCTCTTGTTAACACATCTTTTTGGACTCCCTACTTGTCATTCCAGCTTTGGCCTTTTCATTTCAGCCATTCCCTAAGGCCTTCTGTTATCATTCCTTCTCGTCACAGGCCATACCACCCGCTCCCCATGGCCTCTTGCTTGTCAACCTGAGTCTCTTGCCATTTATTATTAATTATTATTATTATTATTATTATAAGCATTTATGTAGCGTCCCCGATGTACCTGGAACCTGTTTCCCATTCCACTTGCATTACGTGGCCCTTGTCTTGTCATTCCACCTCATTTCCTCTTATTTACTCATCCCCTCTGGCTCCCTATTTTTAATTCCTCCAGCTCCTCCTCATCCTTTCATTGTCATTACAACCACTTTTCATGGTATCTTCCCTCTCATTCCAACCAGACACTTATGATTCCACTAATTCCTTCACATCTTCCAATGCCATTATACCTCTACCCCTTTGGTTTTATTCCTCCTCAGAGTTTCAGAGCAAAGTCTCCAGAAACAGCATGGAAGAGAGAGACAGGGAGAGGAGGAGGGGGAGGCACGCATTTTACTCCAGCTTTTTTTTACTTGGGGCAACTCTGAATACACTCCTTTCCCCTCACCACCTCCCCGCCCATGCCAGAGCATACCTCTGGCATTCTTGAGAACCTCCTCTCCCTGGCACGGAGGTGGGACGGGAGGTAGACATCCCCTGAGCAGGATTCCACCCAAACACGGGGCAAACAAGTATGATTTTCAGCAGTGGCAGCCAAAGCACCAGGGCTATGATGATCCTTTCCATCAGTCCAGACTCTTTCTGATCTCTCATCCCCAAAGCTGGCCAGTGCCCCCCAAAACCCCCTAACAGAGCAGATGAGCAGTAAAGTGAGACTAATGCTAGCCTGGGTAGGGCAGGCAGCAATGAGCAGCTGGGGAGGGGGGAGATATAACAGGCAAACAGATACGGGAGCCTGACTACATGTGCTGGGAGCCACTCCAGCTTGGAGAAGGGGGGGACCTGAGTACTAATCAAATCTAGTTTATTGAATCAGCCATCTGTCCATATCAAAGAAATACATAAAATAAACACAATACAATACAACTTATACCCTCTGATGGGGAGAAGGGATAAATCAGATATGGCAGATAATTATACCACTTCTACACGGGGAGTGTGTTCTCACATTGGGAGCAAATCTGAGCTGCTGATAAAGCAAAAGTGTCCATTGTCTTTGATTTGAGTACTAAGACGGGGCTTGGGACTGGGCTGCTGCACACAGGCAGTACAGAAGCAAGGCTGAGCTGTGTGGTGGTGAGGTGTCGGACTCGACAAGGTGTTTGGATCCAGCTGCAGCACAAGGAAGGGGGCAGGGTTGGAGCAGCACAGGAACCCCATGAGGTGGGGTCTGGGAGGGTTGCAAGGCTGGCCCTGGAACCACCTTTCCCCACCATGTGTAATGGGGAAGTGGATAGCAGTGGGACTATATTATTGCACCCCTGATCAGGATGATGAGACTGATTATGAAATCCTAGCAGAGATGAGACAGGCTACTCAAATCAGTTATACAGTTTGTTTAGTTTATTACAGCACGGACTTTTGCCATGGCCAAAGGTTTTACACAACACAAAATAAAATATTATAATACAAAGCACTAAGTACAAAATATACAAAGTGTGCAATGCCATAATGTCGTGTTTGTGCCTCAGTTTCCTCAAAAGAAATTTGCGCTTAGTGGTCCAAGCCTGACATGATCTGGTCTGGATATAGGGCACTCTTTTCCAATATGTGGAAACTCAGTTTACACTTTGCTAATAAGCCAGCCAGCTCAGCAAAGTATTGTAAAGACCATTTATTTATATAAATGAAGCTATGAGACTTTAATAATATTATAAAAATATGAAGCAATAGTTTACTTAAGTTCAAATAAAGACATAGTACAAAAGAAAGTGTCAGTTAAAAGTACATGACTTAGAAAGACCTGTCTTATTCAAAGAACAGCTCTGTTACAAGTTCAAAGATCTTAACATCTATAAGATATAACACATGCTCTAAGTATTATTGCTATGGTTGACTCAATGCATCATATTAATATAACATATTACCCAGTCCTTGATTCTGCCAGATGGATATGAGAAAAGCTCCAATGAAGGAACTTTCTGAAAAATCCATTTCTCCTCTCCCTTCTTATAGAATGAAAGATGCTTGGAAGTCAGCTAAAAATGACGCCAGGTCAAGACTGCTGATGGAAGGTTTTCTCAAAATACATAGTAAGAAGCCTGTTGATACGTTCTAAAACAGGTTGCTATCATATAAGATAGGATTAACAATGAGTAAACTCCAAACAAACAAGGCCTCTTCTTGCCCTGCTTGAGAGTCACGTATCTTGAAACTGGTTAACAGAAAATGTGGATTTCTTTAGGAGACAGACTTGATTATATCTTCTATTCCAGTATACAGGCTGATTTTCCAGTATCTGGTCAAGAGTTCAGTAGAAAGGTCACTATAGGACAGCTCTTTAGTAAGTCATCATACAGAAAGGCTAATTCTGATTTCAAATATATTCAAACACAAATGGTCAGAAATATATGCCTATATACAGGATACATGACAATAACCAATGAGAGGAGGCACTACTTTAGATCTAGTTCAAAGTGGAGTGCAGAACCTGGTGCAAGGGGTAATGGTGGTGGATCCACTTGACAATAGTGATCATAATATAATCAAATTTGCCATAATGGCTGGAGGGGGAATGGTAAATAAAACTACCACAGTAATATTTAACTATAAAAAGGGAGACTTCTAAAATGAGGAAACCAGTTAGAAGGAAACAAAAAGGAGCAGTGGCAAGGATTAAATGTCTGCAAGAGGCATGGAGACTATTTAAAAACACCATAATGGAAGCCCAAATTAAATGTATTCCACAGGTTAAAAAAGGTCGCAAGGGGATCAAATGCCTGCCAGCGTGACTAAATCGTGAGGTGAAGGAGGCTATTCAAGCCAAAAAGGCATCCTTTAAAAAATGGAAAGCTAATTCTAATGAGGAAAATAGGAAAGAGCATAAGCACTGGCAAATATATATAAAACATTAATAAGGCAGGCCAAGAGAGTATTTGAAGAGAGACTCACTAAAGAGGCAAAAAATAAACTTTTTTAATACATCAGAAGCACGAGACCTGCTAGACCGTCAGCTGGGCCATTAAATGACCGGGGTGGGTGGGTGTAAAAGGGGTGCTCAGGGAGGATAAGGCCATTGCAAAGAAGCTGAATGAATTCTTTGCTTTGGTCTTCATAGCAGAGGATGTCGGGGAGATACCCACGCCGGAACTGTTCTTTGTAGGTGATGAATCGGAAGAACTGTCACAGATCAATGCGACTCTGGAATAGGCCTGAAGCGGCAGCATTGTTTGCTTTTCTGCTTTGGGCTGCTGCTTTTTTTATTTGTCTGCTACCGAGCCAACAGCAATGAATGACAATTTATGATGCTTCATGGCAATTTACGGCAGTTTAAAACAAAATTACGGTAGTTTATGGCAGTTATGGAATTTGTGGAAGTGTAACTTTTATGGCATTTACGATAGTTCATTGCCATTTACGGCAGTTTTAGCGACATTTATGACAATTTACGACAAATCTCAAACTTTCAAAAAGGAGAACAGCGATATGCTTGAGCGGAAAGTGGCAGAAAATATCGTTAAGTGCTGCTGCTTCATTGGGGTTTGCCGTGTACATGAAGGTGGGGTCGAATTGGACATGTCCAACAAAAGTCCCCTTCACCACCAAAATGGTGGCGACAGGGCATTTGTTGCGCCCCCGTCCCACTTTCCCTAGGGGGGAATCGCAGAGAATGGCTGGGGCGAAGGGGCTTGTTGGAAGGCCCCTGTCGCCTAAATGCTGGTTGCAGAGCAACCGTCCTGTGAGCGAGGTTGCGCATGTGCACCTGGCTGGACTAGGAGGGCCCCGCCCTTGGTAGAAGGGGCGTGGAGTGGCATTCTGAACTGAACGGCCAGCAAGTCAGCCCCACCCACCTCCCTCTAGCACTGTGGTTGCTAAACAGTTACCATTAGGGGATCGAGGAGGAATTTTGATGATAGCCTCCTTATAGCGTCGCGTGTTTCGCCTCCTCGACAGTGCGGAGGAGGCTAAATAGGTCAGTTATAATTTGGAACCAATCATTAATCGAATGTTTAATTACAATAGGTTAATTTGATATGCATGATGCTGATTTGGCAATCAATAGGGAATTTGGAAGTATATTACGAAGGTTGATTTCGATTAATCTAAGGCCTGAACTCGAAGAGTTAGTATAGTGAAGGGAGTTAATATCGCACTCAGCAGGGGTCCAGTACGCCATTATAGGTTTAATAGGTAAGTTAATAAGGTAGTAAGAGTCATCTCCTTAAGAGATGGGGAGATGATACACAGTGTAATGCAGGGCACAGCATGCACTGTGATCAAGTTCCCTGGGAGTTGGGTGTTAACTGGGTCTGCAGGGACATGCGCTGTCTTTGGACCCAGTGGACGCTTCGCTTCTTACTTGCACCCATAGCTGGGCTGTCCCCCACCTTCGGCCAGGCATTTTCAAAGGAGGGGATGTTGGTTGTTTTGGATACGGTCAATGGAGGGCACATCCGGGCAGTACCTGAGTTAATAAGTTATAATTAGTTAGATGGCATACTGGACCCGAATTGCATGGTGCAATTTCCCCACCTGCCTTGAATCTGAAGATTTGAATAAAGAGTGCGGCCAGTTTTACACCAAGACAAGTCTCTGTGTCTTATTGGGGTGCGTCGACAAAGAGCTGCCGCTTGCCGTTTCACCCCTACTTTGGAAGAGATTCTCGAGCAAATTGAAAAATTTGCTAAATAGTACTAAATAGTAGTACAGATAGTACTGTTTTGCTAAATAGTGACAAATCACTGAGACCAGATGGTTTACACCCCAAAGTTCTGAAGGAACTGAGATTATTATTATTTATTATTAACAAACATTTATATAGCGCCAGCAGTGTACATGGCACTTTACAAAGTAATAAAATAGACACGGTCCCTGCCCCTAGGGCTTACAATCTGAGCGACAGGAGCTGGGGGAGAGACATAGGAAGGGGAACAGAGGGAGAGACAAGGGGTCTAACATTCATGAAGATGCGAGGTCTCAAGTGCACGTACTTGGCTTGGTTACGATGAGAATGACAGCAGGCAGGTCCATGTTGCAAGGATAAGGGTAAACCGATCGTAGGTATAGGAATAGTGGCTCAGCAGGATAAAGAGTCAGACAGAGCAGAGCGAAAGAGGTGAGTTTTAAGGAGAGATTTGAAGGTATGAAGGGAGGGGGCAAGGCGGATGTGGACAGGGAGGGAGTTCCAGGCATGGGGGGCAGCAAGTGAGAAGGGACGAAGGCGCTTAGGGGAGCAGGGAAGGCGTGGAAGGGTGAGAGAAGGGACAGAGGAGGAGCGAAGTGCACGGGCTGGAGTATGGAGGGCGATAAGTGCAGAGAGGTAGGGGGGAGCAAGGTTGTGAAGAGCTTTATAGGTGAAGACTAGGAGCTTGTGCAGGATTCGTTCAGGAAGGGGAAGCCAGTGAAGCGAAGAGAGGAGGGGCTGCACATGGTCGAAGCGACTGGCGAGGTAGATGACCCTGGCAGCAGAGTTTTGGACAGAGATGAGGGGAGAAAGGTGAGACCGGGGAAGGCCAGTGAGAAGGAGGTTACAGTAATCGAGGCGAGAGATGACCAGAGCATGAACAAGAGTTTTGGCAGACGAGACAGAGAGAAAAGGGCGAATCTTAGCAATGTTATGGAGGGAGAAGCGACAGGATTTAGCAACAGAGTCAATGTAGGGTTTAAAAGAAAGGGCTGAGTCAAAGATGAAGCCTAGGCTACGGGCTTGGGGGACAGGCAGGATGGTGACTCCATCAATAGTTATTGACAGTGAGGAAGGAGAGGAAGGATGAGGGGGGAAGATAAGGAGTTCAGTTTTAGCCATGTTGAGTTTGAGTTGACGTTGAGACATCCAGGTAGAGATGTCAGAGAGACAGTTGATGAGACGAGCTTGAACAGAGGGAGAGAGAGAGGGAGTAGAGAGATAGAGTTGAGTGTCATCAGCATAGAGGTGGTATTGGAAGCCATGGGAGGCAATGAGTTTGCCTAAGGATGAGGTATAGATCGAGAAGAGGAGAGGGCCAAGAACAGAGCCTTGAGGAACACCAACTGAGAGGGGGAAGGAGGAGGAGGCGGAGTTGGAGAGAGACACATTAAAGGAGCGGTCAGAGAGGTAGGAGGAGAACCAGTTATGGACAGAGCCACAAAAGCCAAGGGAGTGAAGGGAATCCAGCAAGAGTGAGTGGTCAACAGTATCGAAGGCAGCAGAGAGATCAAGGAGGACAAGAATGGAATAGAGACGTTTAGATTTAGCCACCAGAAGATCGTTGGTGATCTTAGCGAGAGCAGTTTCAGTAGAATGAAGGGGGCGGAAGCCAGATTGGAGGGGGTCAAGGGAGGAGTTGGAGGATAGGAAGTCAAGGCAGCGGGAGTAGACAACACGTTCAAGCAGCTTGGAAGCAAAAGGAAGGAGTGAGACAGGACGATAGCTAGAAGGGTCAGAGGGGTCAAGAGTGGACTTTTTGAGAATAGGAGAGACTGTGGCATGTTTGAAGGCAGAAGGGAAAGAGCCAGTAGAGAGGGAGAGGTTGATGATGTGCAGGAAGGAAGGGGCGACAGTGGGAGTAATGGAGGTGAGGAGGCGGGAAGGAATGGGATCAAGGGGGCAAGTGGAAGGGTTGGAGGAGGAGAGCAGAGAGGAGATTTCCTTAAGGGAGGCAGGGGAGAAGGAGGACATGAGAGAAGGAGGGGGAGGAGGGAGAGGGGTGGGAGTGGGAAGAGAGGAGTGGGAAGCGATGTCGAGGCGGATCTTGTCTATCTTGGAGGTGAAGAAGGAGGCAAGATCCTGAGCAGAAAGGGAAGAAGGAGGGGGAGGACAGGGAGGCTTGAGGAGGGAGTCAAAGGTAGAGAACAGGCGGCGAGGGTCCCGAGAACAGGACTCAATGCGGGAGGCATAGTAGTGTTGTCTAGCAAGGGAGATAGCAGAAGTAAGGGTGGAGAGACAGAATTTGAAGTGAAGGAAGTCAGCGTGAGAATGGGATTTGCGCCAGAGTCGTTCAGCAGCACGAGTGCAAGAACGGAGGTGGCGGATACTAGGGGTGAGCCAAGGACGGGGGTTGTGGGAGAAGGCAGGGCGGGAAGAGAGAGGGGCATGGGAGTCAAGTGTGGAGGAGAGAGAGGCGTTGAGAGCAGAGACAGCGGAGTCAGGGGAGGAGGAAGAGAAGACTGTAGGAAGAAGGGGAGAGAGAGAGGAGGCAAAGTCCAGGGGATCAATAGCTTGAAGGTCACGGAAGGGGCGTAGAGAAGGGGAAGAGGAGGGGGGACAGTGGGAAATGTTGAAAGAGGCAAGGAAGTGGTCTGATATAGGATGAGGATCGAAGGAGAGATCAGCGACAGAGCAGTTTCTAGAGAGGACAAGATCAAGAGAATGGCCATTAGTATGGGTGGGGGAGTTGGTCCAAAGGTGGAGGTTGAAGGAGGAGGCTAGGGAGAGGAAGCGAGAGACTGAGGGCTGAGATGGGTCATCAACATGAATGTTGAAGTCACCAAGGATGAGAGTGGGGATATCAACAGAGAGGAAGAAAGTGAGCCAGGACTCAAAGTCAGAAAGAAAGGAAGAGAGAGGACCAGGGGGACGGTAGATGACAGCAACACGTAGATGGAGGGGGGAGTAGAGGCGCACGGAGTGAGCCTCAAAGGTATGGAAGGAGAGAGAGGGGGGAGGAGAAATTGGTTGGAACTGACAGGATTTAGCAAGAAGGAGGCCCACCCCACCACCCCGTCCTTCAGGGCGGGGTTGGTGAGAGAAGGAGAGACCCCCACAGGAGAGGGTAGCAGGCGTGACAGAGTCCGAGGGAGTGATCCAAGTTTCAGTAAGGGCAAGGAGCTGGAGGGAGCGAGAGAGGAAAAGATCATGGATATAGGGAGCTTTACTGATAGATGAGCGACAGTTCCAGAGGGAGCAGAAAAATGGTAGTTGATGAGGGGGGAGGCAAGGAATAGGGATAAGATTGGGAGAAGGGGAGCGTCGTGGTAGGCTAGAGACAGGAGGAATAGGGATAAGATTGGGAGAAGGGGAGCATCGAGGAAGGCTAGAGACAGGAGTGGAAGGGGAGCAATGAGAGAAAGTAGCCAAGGGAGCAAAGGATGTATGGGGGAGGTTAGAGAGTGGTGATCGGTTGGGGGGAGGAAGAAGCTGGGAGGAGAAAAGTAGAGGAAGAAAAAGATGGACAGGAAGAGGAGAAGGAGAGGAGGGAAAGAAAAGGCGAGAAAATAGGGCAGACATGTTAGTGAGTAAGATAGGAGGGGGAAGTACAGTAGAAAAGAAATGGAGAAAAGTACCTGTAAGGCGCGCGCCTTTAGGCGCGCGCTTTTCGGCCCGCTGGTCGGTGGAGCTTGGGGCGGCAGGAAGGCCAAGCCCCAGGAGAGTCGTGGTGTCCTCGAGCGATGACAGCCGAGGATGCTGGGAGCGTATGCAGACGAGCTGCAACCTCACCAGTTCTTGGCCCGCTGGTCGGTGGAGCTTGGGGTGGCAGGAAGGCCAGCCCCAGGAGAGTCGTGGTGTCCTCAAGCGATGACAGCCGAGGATGCTGGGAGCGTATGCAGACGAGCTGCAGCCTCACCAGTTCTTGGCCCGCTGGTCGGTGGAGCTTGGGGTGGCAGGAAGGCCAGCCCCAGGAGAGTCGTGGCGTCCTCAAGCGATGACAGCCGAGGATGCTGGGAGCGTATGCAGACGAGCTGCAACCTCACCAGATATGAAATTGCAGACCTACTACTGGTAATTTGTAACATATCGCTAAAATCTGCCAGTGTACCTGAGGACTGGAGGGTAGCAAATGTAAGGTCAATATTTAAAAAGGGCTCCAGTGGCAATCCTGGAAACTACAGACTAGTGAACCTGATGTCTGTCGGTAAAAATGGTGGAAACCATTATTAAAAACAATCATGGGGCATATGAATACGTGTGGGTTAATTGGGCAGTTAATTGTCAGCAATGAAGAAAGCTTGCTGCTGGAGGAAGCGTAGAGGCAGGGATTGAGTCTGAGGCAGATGGCTACAGTGGGACAACACCAATGGAGCTGGCCCAGGGCTTATGGGCCCTTGAGGCTCATGGACCATGGGGCAACTGCACCTGCAGTCCCTACGACTGCTATGCTCCTGGCCCAAACTAAAGCTGCATTCTTTGAATCACTGATTCTGGAACAGTTCCTGTTGTAGATGGTGCTCCAGAAGTGTTTCACTTCCACTGCTTCTGGAAGTGCTCTGAAGTGGCCTCAGGAGTCAGGTCTGCAGCATAAAAGGGAATTTCTATTAGCAGACAGTAGTTCTGAAGGGCACTTGTTATGTGTTGAAGATGATGACTACAGGCAAGAAATCGGTTTGAAAGCTTTTTTTAAATTCTGGGTATCCCTTCTGCAGGTGCAATTCACACTCATTCGCCAGTGAAATCATTTATAACCAATGTACCCAGCCAGGAGACGGTATCCTTTTTCTTAGAGCACAAGCCTAACTTATTAAAGTCAGTGGGAACTGAGCCATTCACTTAAATTAGGGCAGGGTTGCACCCTTTTAATATAGTTTTTCTTTTGAGGGTTGAGGGTAGGTTTTAGAACTGCTGGTTTTTCCTTTGAATGGAGACAAAGGGTGTTTTCAGACAAGTACCTCCCTACCCAGTACCCACCCAGAACCCCACTGGTAACCTATAGTTAACCAGTGAATACTGGGTGGGTAATGTGGCTGTCTGAAAACATCCACTGTAGTTCATCTAATATCTTTTATGGGACCTACTTCCGTTGGTAAGAAGTTGGCCCAATAAAATATGTCTTTTTAGCTACCTTGTCTCCATCTATTGGGACAAGCATGGCAACCACACATATTCTCTTGAAATTATTCATTCTGAGACCACTTTCACACCTTCGGTGGCAGCTGGTCCCACACAGATTGAGAACCCGGAAGCCAAAATATGTGCGGGGTTTGGTCGGTGTAAAAGCCCGCCCCCCATGGCTTTGCCAGCAAACACCCGCAAAGGTACAGAGCAGGGAAATCCAGCTCTGTAGATTTACGGGTGTTTGCTGGTAAAGCTGCACCGGGGGAGGGGGGGAAGAGACTTTTACATCGGCCAAACCCCACACATATTTTGCCGTCCGGGTTCTCTCCTGGAGCCAAAATCTGCATGGGGCCAGACCCTGCCAAAGGTGTGAATGTGGTTTGCGTCTGCTACTGCCCACTAAGAGGGAAGTCATCTGTCTCTTTAGCTGAAAGAGTCTCAGATTTTTTATCAGTGGAAGATAAGAACTCTTGCATTAGAACAAGTGCAGCATTCATTGCAGGAGACCTATCTCCCAGAATATGAAAAGAGAAAGGAATAAAGGTCTGTTAAGGAAGCAGCCTACAATAGATAGCTGCTTGGATATTTTTATAAAGGAAATATTCAGTAATGTGTATGGGTGAAAATGCTCAAAAATGCCAGAAGAAAGGTCCCTTATTAAACATGTTATCCTATTCTACTGTAACAGCTTTGAGTAGTGCAATAATAGCGTGTAATCTTTTGTAGTTGTGACAATGAAAAATTGTGAGATTTTTAAATACAGAAAATACATAATTACTGGTATAGGACTAGCCAGAAGTGTCAGGAGATTATCATTGGCTTTTTTTTCTCCTAGCCGTGGTGGTAGATTTGAAAGAATAAGCACGGTTTGATCTGAAGGATAAAGGAATAGGTCCAGTGTAAAAAGCAGGAGCTCAAGAGATTTGGAACTCTTTTACAGCATCAATATGCAGCTTTGTTAGGAGTAGATATCAAGTTTACACACACACGTTCCAGACTATTATTATTATTATTATAAACATTTATATAGCACTAGTCATGTACCTGGCACTGTACAGAACATAGAAATAGACGCGGTCCCTGCTTGTGGCTTACAATCTAAAACCCTTTCTTATTTAGTTTCCCCTAATAATGTCCCCCTAAAGATAGCGTTAAGAATCATTGTGACATCTTTTGGAAGTTACCAGTATTATGCCATATATTTAACATCATAAACCTATTTTAAATTCAGAACGTGGACAGAAAGTTAATATCCAAGAGTCCGTCAACGTTACGTTCTCCTGAGTAAAGACTGAGTCATTTCTGCAGCTTTATTGGTTGCAGAGGCCAGCACATACCACACATTTTGCAAAAGCTGCTCCAGCAATCTAGGCTCTCCTTGCTCAAGGCAACAATTTTTCTTCAGACATTGTGTCCTGATGGCCCTCTGGCTCTTCACCAGTACATGTTTGTGGCTTAAATGTTAGCACTCTATCTCAGTCAGTCCAGTCAGTCTCTGCATTGTCATTAGGCACCATATTAAATGCTTAATTTCTATTTGAAGTGGTTAGTCTTCCATCCTCTCCCTCATTTCATGCCACTTTTCTAAGCGAGACCGTTTTTTGTTTGTCTTCCAGATTTACCCTTCTCTTTATGACCCTCCCTCCCCATTCATTCCAGTGTCTTCTACATTGTTGTGGGATGCGAGTATTCCCTCACTTCTGATTGGTGTGGAAAAAGCCCTTAAAGTGGGATTTGATTCAGTAAATTGATTTCGGCAGGCCTCATGCGCACATACTTAGTGCAGAATTTGGCACATTCTCTCTACTAGCTAGTAATTATTCTGACAGCAATTTAGCAAATACACCATGCATTAAGCTGGTTATGAAACAAACAGTCACAAAGCATACAAGTAGACGTGCATGTGCGCCATGCCTTTAAGCAAATTGCTCTTATTATTGCTCATGCAGACACAGCCTATAATGATTCACATAATGCTGAGGTGATGCACTAGTTGCTAATATTTTAAATGCACATGTTGGGAATTCGAGGACCGTAAACAATCTGGCAATTTATGCCTGATGTACTGCCTCAACACAAGTCTATTTCATCCTCCATAGAAAGATCAAATTGAATATGTATGTTTTTGCTTATAGGGCTGCACCTGCAATTTCAGAAATATGAGATTTGACTATGGGTGAAAACAGACATGCACCTTCACTCCACTTTAACATTTCTTATGAATGTTGCAAGGCTGCATAGGGTGCCAGTACAGCCCTGAAACATGCATACGAAATGTTTTTATTAATTTATTTGAATGTATATGCTGCCCTTCCCTGACATTCAGGGTGGCTTACAATACATACAAACATATAAAATAGAAAACCCCCCCCCAAAAAACCAACCCAATACCTCCTTCCCACCCAACCCCCTCTCACATCAATATCCCCAAACCACACACTACCTTGCTCCTATCCCTGCCTGCAAAATACCTTTTCAAATAAAAAAGTCTTACACAGCCTCTGGAAGACACTCAGGCCCAGGCTCAAGCAAACCCAAGAATGCTTCCCCCCCCGTGAGCCCTCGTCATATGAACAAAGCTAACAGACGGTACCCACAGGGAGATACTCCTGACCAAGTCCAGGGACCGCAATGGGGCATGGAAGGGCAGGTGGTTAGTCTTTCAGATATGTGGGGCCCTGGCCATTTAGGACTTTAAAGGTCAAAAGCAGCACTATGAATTGTGCCCAGAAAGCTAGAGGGAGCCAGTGCAGACTTCAGAGCACTGGCATAATCTGCTCCCGGAGACTTGTCCCTCAAAGGAGACAAGCTTCTGCATTCTGCACCAGCTGCAGCTTCCAAATAATCATCAAGGGCAGCCCCACATAGAGCGCATTACAGTAATCCAGCCTTGAGGTGATGAAAGTATGGATGAAGGTGGCCAGATCTGAATCAGTAAGAACAGGCCGCAGTCTTCTCGCCAGATGGAGTTGGGAAAAGTGCTCCTGCTGTAATCTGACAATCCAGGTGCAGCAAGGGGTCCAGAAGCACTCAAAGACTGCAAACATGATTGACCAGAGGGGACCAGACTCAGTCAATAACAGGATTCCCAAACCCCCCCACCCCCAGGTCACAAGACTGGCCAACCATCATCACCTCAGTCTTGTCTGGATTCATCTTCAATTGGCCCACCCTCATCCAGTCCCCAATAGCTGCCAGGCATCAGGTGAGCACTGAGACTGCAGGGCCTGGGTTGGATGAAAAAAGAGGTAGATTTGGGTGTCATCAGCATACTGATGGCACCTCACCCCAAACCTCTGAATGACCTCACCCAATGGCCTCATATACACATTGAATAAGAGGGGAGACAGAACAGATCTCTGTGAGACCCCATAGGGGAGGCCCCAAGAGGACGAAGAGCAGTCACCCATCGTCACTCTCTGGGACCTGGGAGTGGAACCACTGAAGAGCAGTCCTGTGCACCCCCGCTAGGTCACGTCAACACCACCTTGTGATCAACAGTATCAAAGGCTGCAGAAAGATGTAACAAGATCAATAGGGTGGAATTTTCCTTGTCAATCTCCAGGCGCAGGTCATCGACCAAGGCCACAAGCACTTTCTCCGTGCCATGCCCAGGACGAAACACCGACTGAAATGGATCCAAGAGTCTGACATCATCAGGATGAGTCTGGAGCTGTAGGGCAACCACCCATTCAATAACCTTTCCTAAAAAGGGAAGGTTAGACTCCCCGCTGGCTGGGGAGTCAGTGTCCAGAGATGGTTTCTTAAGCAGGGGCCAGACAACCACAATTTTAAGGGTGTCCAACATCCTACCCTCCTGAAGGAAGGCATTGACAACCTCAGCCAGCAATGGTCATTGTCTCGTGGCCAGGGGCGGATTGGCCATTGAATGCACCGGGAGGATTCCCGCTGGGCTGGGCTGGGGGAGGGCTTACCTGACTCTTCCTCCTAGTAGCGCTGCAGCAGTGGGGACAGCGATCGGGCTGGGAGATAAGGCTGTTTGTTTACAAACAGTTCCTGCCCATGTGCTGATCAGAAGGTTGCTACCTTGTAAAGAAGGTTCTTCGAGATGGCTACCAACATTCTCACAACTGGGTTGTGCGCGCAGGAGCCAGTGACTCACTCCACTCACTCCACTCAGGGGCAGATTGGGCACTCAAAGTGGCCCGGGAGAATATAGTCTTAGTGGCCCGCCGAAAATGGGTCAAGGGGGCGTGGCTTCAGGGGGCGTGGCGTGGCTTCAGGGGGCATGGCTTCAGGGGGCACAGTGTGTGCCGGACTTGGGGCGTGTCAGAGCTGAGTCCCCAGACTCAGATCCTCAGCAGCCTGGCAGGGGTGAGTGGGAGGTTATGGGGGGCTGGCAAGAAGGGGAGACTGCCACTGGTGGGGGTACTGGCCCTCATTTCAGTGCTCTGGCTCCCCAAATCACTCAGTTTCAGTGCTCTGTGGCCCCCAAACGCAAAAAATCACTGTCCCTTGCTATGCATCCTACAGTAAGGCTTCTTCATTCCTACACCAGCTGCACTAGTATTCCACAGGCCCTGTGTTTAGCCCTCAGCAAAGTGAAGACTAACGGGAGAATTGATACCAGGCTTCCTACCACTCAGGTTTAGCTTAGTAAAGAGAAGACTAAGGGGAGAATTGATA
>QEPC01010852.1:3170759-3189852 GCA_003113815.1 Sphenodon punctatus
GTAGGATGCATAGCAAGGGACAGAGTGATTTTTTTGGTTGGGGGCCACTGAACACTGAAACGGAGTGATTTGGGGAGCCAGAGCACTGAAATGAGGGCCAGTACCCACCCAGTGGCAGTCTCCCCCCTGCCATCCCCCCATAACCTCCCGCTCACCCCTGCCAGGCTGCTGAGGATCTGAGTCTGGGGACTCAGCTCCGATAGGCCCCAAATCTGGTACATTCTGCCCACCCCCAAGCCACGCCCCCAAGCCACGCCCCCTTGGCCCATTTCCGGCACAGGGCCACTAACACTATATTTTCCCAGGCCACTTTGATTTCCCAATCCGCCCCTGCTCGTGGCTAGCTTTCACCAACCAGGATGGGCAAGGATCTAATTCACAACTGGTTGCCCTCATTGCCCCAAGCTCCTCCCCCGAATTGGTGGGTGATACAGATTGAAACTGATCCAAATAAATAGGACAAGACCGGGCTTCCATAACATCAAACTCCGATTCTGCAAATGAAGTGACAGCACCCAAGTTGTGGTGAATACAAGTGATTTTGTCTGCAAAGTAATTAATAAAAATGTCAAAGTGGGCAGACTGGATCAACCAGGCCCCCCTCCACCTGGAACAGCTTCACTGGAAGAGACTTAGTATATGCTATGATAGCAGAGAAATTAAAGCTTTTTTCTCTGCCATCACAGCCACAGCATAGTCCTTCATAAACTATGTATGCCACAGTTGGTTGGCCTCAACGCGAGTCGAGCGCCACCTGCACTCTTAACTACCTACCCTCCTGCTTCAGCCACCTCAGGTCCTTCGTATACCAGGGAGACCTGGGCTGTCGCAGTGGTGGGAATGGATGCCTGGGTTCAACCGTGTTGATGGCCATGGTCAAAATGTCATTCCACAAGGTGACCAGGTCATTGACAGAGTAACTGCTAAGGCCAGTAAGTAAATCCTTCAGAGAATTTTGGAAACCAATCCGATCCACTAGCCTCTGGGGCGGACCAACCTAACCTGTCCACCACCCTCATGAGGGCATAGGAGGGTAGGGATCTGGGTTTTCAGAAGGTAATGATCTGACCACAACAACAGTGTTGTAACAACACTCCCGATAATTGGAACCCCTGTATCCAGGCTGGTGCAAATCATCAAATCTAATGTGTATCCCACCTCCTGAGTCGGGCCAGATATTATCTGAGATAGGCCCATGGTTGTCATGGCGGCCATGAACTCCTGCTCCACCCCTAAAAGCCTAGCCTCAGCGTGTATGTTGAAATCACCCAAGTCAATAAGTCTGAGTGACTTCAACACCACCTCTGAGACCAGCTCAGCTAGAGCAGGTAGGGAATCAGCTGTGCAGTGAGGTGGTCAGTACACCAAGGGGATTCCCAATCTGTCCCCAGCTAAATCCAACACAAGGTGGACACATTCTATATTAGATGAGTTAGGCACCAGATTCCTCTGAAGAGCCAAGCTGTCTTTACAGATCACAGCCACTCTGCCCCCACCCCACTCCCTGCCCTTCAAGCAGAGACTGATGCTTCACAGAGTACCTGGCTGGCACCATCTGGGACAATGCTGGCCCAGATGCTTCATCCAGACAGGTCTCTGTAATACACACAAGATCAGCAGCCTCATCCTGAATCAAATCATGAACGAAACAAGTTTTATTGGCCACCAACCGTGCATTAAGCATCAGGAGAGTGGAGTTACGTGAATGTCTGTTTTCACCCTATGTTTCAGTTGCAAATCCTGATGTTAAGGCTTTAAGACAAATCTCAAGTCAGTAGGATTATACCCATTTACAAGTCTGAATTTGTATCCTAGCCTTCTTTTTACAGTGAGTATTTTGACATGGCCAAATATAAACATGGAGTTATAAAGCACCAGCTATTTTCCTGAGATGCAGCAAATGTTATTGGACTAAATGTCTTTCAGCAACTGAACAGACCCTAGTGGACATAAGCCTTTGTCATAAGGATGACCTCTTATAATTCTGACTTCTGCCAAGTGACTAGGAACAGGAAATACATTTGAGTCTCAACAGCACACTTGTGTGTCACAGCTACCATGTGTGGTCAGAAGAAAACTTAAGCTTTGGCAAATGAAACCATATTTTTTGCTCTTTAATCATCCAAGCATTTTTTTTTTCTTAAAGAAGTTCCTTCTGCAGCATTTTGTTTGGAGCTTGTGCCTGCTGCTCCTGGGGTTTCTCTTTGGCTTGTTCACTCTCTCTCTGACAAATTGTCACTAATGTTAGTGTACAAGCATCAGTACTTTTCTGGATGTTCTCAAGAAAGAGATCACCAGTGGCCTTCCTGGCTTTATTTAGATGTCTTTTCTTTCTTATAGGACAGACATCTAGGGGTGCGAGATTGCTAGTCACTTCTGATTCAAATCTAATACGTTTTAATGTGTCAGGTGTAGATTACAGGCAGGTTAGTGGGGGAAACATCTGAGTCAACATCTGCACAGAATATTCGATCGCACCTCGAATACTGTGTGCAGTTCTGGTCGCCCCAGACATAGCTGAACTAAAAAAGGTACAGAGAAGGGCAACAAAAATGATCAAGGGCATGGAAGGGCTCCCGTATGAGGAGAGGCTTGGTAGGTTGGGGTTCTTCAGTTTGGAGAAGAGTTGACTGAGAGGAGATATGATAGAGGTCTATAAAATCATGAGTGGTGTGGAACTAATAAACAAGGAGCAGTTATTTACCCTCTCAGCTAGTACTAGAACTAGGGGACACTCCATGAAACTCATGGGTGGCAAGTTTAAAACAAAGAAAAGAAAATATTTTTTTCACTCAGTGTATAATTGGGTTGTGGAATCTACTGCCAGAGGCTGTGGTAAGGGCCAGTACTATAGCTGAGTTTAAAAGAGGTTTGGACAAGTTTCTGGTAGACAGGTCCATTAGCAGCTATTAGCTAGACAGGATCAGGGAACATGACAGGAGCTGGGGGGAAACAACAGGGAATGGATCCCCCATTGTTACCTGTTGGGTGCTTCTCCCAAGCCACCATGATTGGCCACTGTCAGAGACAGAATGCTGGACTAGATGGACCATTGGTCTGACCCAGTATGGCACTTCTTATGTTCTTAAGTAGTTCCATTTGTAAACTTCTGCAAACTATTTGGCAGTTTCTTTGGGCAACTATTTTCATTTTTGCTTGTGCTGTATACTGTAGGTCTCACCCTTTCCAAATGACTGTAGTCGCTGATGATAATGAGAAACCACATTGTGTAGGCAGTGCTGTAAGCCATACACATGTCTTGGATGACTACTCAATAATTGTTTGGCAGTAGCAGAAGCAGCACTCCCTTTGGCAAGGTCCTCTGAGATGAGCCAGGATAGGGTCTCTGGGCAGCAGCAGACTTCGTAACCATGTGCGGAACAAGGTTGCTCTGAAGGATCTAACCCCTGCCAGTTTGCAGCCATCTTTTCCACACTTGTGGATGAGGCATTTGCATTTTCCACCCTTGTGGACGAGGCATTTGCATCAACCCAGGGCTATTGGGTCCACTAGGAGAAGAATTTACACTGGTGGGAGAACCTTGTGTTGTAACATTGGGATGACAGGGAACAGAAGTGCAACCTCCAGATTCCAATACATTTGTGATGTGAAGTGAGAGACAACCAACATGCATGCCCTTCTCACTGTGGAGATGTGAGCATCTCAATAGACTTCCTACATGTACAAAGGCAGTTGTTATAAGACCGTGTTGCAAACCTGTCAGTGTGGAATTCTGCATAGTTGGCACAGTCCTGAGGGGAGTCACACAGAGCTCTGAAGCAGCAAATTCTGATATGGACCATATGACAATATTAGCAGGGTTTGAAGCCCTAGGGTTCCCCCACCATATTGGGGTAGTAGATGGCAATCATATCATCATTCTGTGCTCTACCCACAGTGGCTTGCAGTCTATGAAATAGAGGGGATTCTTCTCTATGGAACTGTAAACTGTAAGCAATCATTCCTCTTGCTTGGTTGACAAGGGGGATGTAACATATCATGACTTCAGTAAAGTTTTGACATGGTCCCTCATGATAGGGTGATTTCAGACGTGACGGGGCGGATTCGCCCCGTCACGAAATGAATTTTGAATTTCCTGCTGGGATGACCCCGTCACGCCGTAACAGATGTGCTGGGGGATCCCGGCGGGGAATCGGGGAGGGGGTGGGGCTGCGTGGCACAACGTGCGGCCGCACGGCCCCGCCCCCTGAACGCTCCCTGCTGCCCGCCCTCTGGGGAGACGGGCGGGCGCCGTGACCAATGCTGCTGCAGCGCTCGCCCGCTTTGGCCACGGGCCGGAATCCCTGCGGAGATTCCGACCCGTGGCCACCGTCCAGACATGGCGGCGGGGGTCACCATGGCGGGGAATCACATTCGCCTCGCTGTGACCTCTGGCCCCGCCGCTTCGGCTGCTCACACGGCAAATGTGATTCCCCGCCATGGTAACATCTGGGGGGAAACATCTGTTTCCCCCAACAGACGTTACTTGGTCGCTGCCACCACAGGGGATTGACTGTGGTGGCCTTTGACCACGTAAGGTCTGAAATCACCCATAGTCTCAGAAGGAGGATAACAAAACATCGGTTCTTACCATTAGGTGGGTTCACAATTGGCTGAAAAGCCACACTTGGTGAGTAATAACTGTTGGAACAGTAGTAAATTGGGAGGAGGTATCTTAAAAGGGATCTGTCCTGGTCCAAATCCTCTTCTATATTTTCATTAATTATTTGGAGGAAGGAATGGAGAGTATACTCATCAAATCTGTAAATGACCAAAAACTGGGAAGGGTTGAAACACTGTGGTGAATAGGATTTGAATACAAGATGATCAAAATAAATTAGAGATCTGGGCTGGAACAAACAAAATGAGATTTAACAAAAGATAGATGCAAAGAATTGCACATAAACCCCCCCCCCAGAAGCACAACTATAAAATGGGAGATAACTGACTAGACAGTAGCATTGTAGAAAAGGATCTGGGAATGATGGTGAATCATCAACTGAACATGGTCAACAGTGGGTGAAAACAGATGTGCGCATAAGTCCACTTTAACACCGCTTTAACATTTCTTATGCATGTTTCTGTCTTGATGCCCTAAGCAGCCCTGCAACATACATAAGAAATATTAAAATGTCTATCTTCAAAATGTGATGCTCTCACAAGAAAGGCCAATGCCATTTTGTGCTGCATTAACACATATGTTGTATCCAACACATGGGAGGTGGTGCTGGTGAGACCGCGTGTGGAGTACTCTGTTTATTTTTGTGTTCTTTTTATTGTGTATTGTGGAGTACTTAGCATTGTGTTTGTCCCATGCTTCAAGAAGGTTGTAGACAAAATGGAGAAGATTCGGAGGAGAGCAGCTTGGATGATAAAGGGGCTGGAAGTTGAGCCTTATGAGGAAAGACTGAATAAATGGGTACGTTCTTTCTAGAGAAGAGAAAACTAAAGGGGGACATGACAGTAGTTTTAAAATAACTAAAAGGATGTTACAAAAACAATGGTGAACATTTGTTCTCTGCTATCTCAGAAGGCATAACAAGAGGTAAGGGGCTGAAATTGCAGCAATGTAGATTTTAGTTAAATATTACAAAAAACATCCTAACTGTAAGAATTGTTGGGCAATGGAATAAGTTGCCCAGGAAGGTTGTGGGATCTCCTTCCTTAGATGTTCTCAAAACCTGGCTGGAAAAGCCTCTGGCTGCAATGCTCCTGGGTGTCTTTAGACATAACATCAACGGGCGTCTGAATGTGTGTTTTGACCTTGATATGAACACTGGTTTGGCCTGTAGCCAGAAAAATGGGCTGGAGCTAATTCAGCCCTTGAATTGCTAAAAGACAGGTCCGTTTAAAATTGTCAGGCTTTGGTGTCATCATTTCTCTACTGAAAGATGTTTAGTAAAAATGTTCTTTGGTTTATCTGGTTTACATACTTGTTGCCCATATGCCCAGACATTTTGAAAGCAAACCATGTCTTGTTGGTCCCTTTGTTAAATCCTGTCAATGCTTTTAAAATATTTACTTTAACATATATAAGGTGGGTTATTTGATCCCAAGTAGTGGGTGTTTTGTTAAGTGGGTAATGGTATGGCAAAAGCAGACATAGCCTTTTAAAACAGGTGAGATCTTTTAGCCATGTTGTTTGCTGTGTTTGCTGAAAGCAACTTGGATTAATTGGGGTACCCAGGAAGTGCCCAGTTGAGAGAGAGAGGGATTCCTTATAGGGTCTACTCAGGTCTTAGATTTACTTTTCCATCCTAACTATGGATGAAATCCATCAAAGATTTAAATTGTTCGTGTTTCAGAATAGGCCATGGAATCCATTTTTCTTTCTGTTCTTTTCCTTTTTTGCGACCTATGGTACACTGTACAACTGGCAGTAAACACTTTGGCATTTCACTGAATGTTATCTTGTTTTGGTTATGTGAAAGACCTTGCTCCAACTATTTTGTTTTGACTTATGAAGTGTGGAATGCAGTAAACATGGCTGGAAGAAATTAAATGTTAATGAGGTCCTCTAGCGGTATTTTGCAGTATAGTCACTGGTTTCTAATATGGCCTGTTTCTAATATCACCTGTTTGGCTATAATATGTATTTATGATTCATTATTGATTACTTGCTGTTTAATAACTTACTTGCCATTTGATCATAATTTGTTGTTTTGACTGGAATCTACTTGCTTCTTTGTTTTATGTTGATTGTCATACTCTGCAACATAGACTTTTTGAGACCTGTTACTCACTCACTGAAATTTTCTCTTATTAATATTGTTAATTCAGTGTCTCTTGTTTTTATTCACATTTTAAGCAATAAGCAGTCTTTACACTTTTTATTGAGGAGACAAGATTTAATTTGGCCTAAAAAGCAATTTTAGTCTGTAGCTACACAGACTTTTTAGCATAATTGGCACAAAAGAATTTGAAGAGACACTGATAACATGCTTGTTTCTGGGACCCAAGGTCTTTTTGTAAGTTGGGTCAAAACAGTTTCTCATAATATTAAAAGGAGTTAAACATGTAATGAAGCAGTAATATTGATAATAGAGAAACACTGCTAACCCGCAGAAAAGGTGTTTCACTCATACCTCAAATTCTAAAATAGGTTTAATTTTTAAGCTAAATAAGGGTTTTTAAGGCTAGCAGGTATTAATCAACATATTTCCCAATATAATTTCCAAATTGTTTTAAGGTATTTTAATGAAAGAAATCTGTCTAGATTAGGGACAGTTCTAGAAATCTAGGGGAGAAATTAGAGACTAAAGACATTAAGAATAATGTATTTAATTAATCAACTAAAGTTTATTTCAACATAAAGTTTGGATTCAAATTATACCTAAATAATACCATTTAGAGGAATAAGTAATATCCTGAAGTTTGGATTCAAATTATACCTTAAATAATACCATTCAGAGGAATAAGTAATATCCTGAGAAACTCAAAGTCTTATAAATCACTGTTCTAGAAATTTCTTTCTAAAGTGAGTAGAACCAAGGCAGATATAGCATCTGTTCTTTAACAACTTCCTAAAAAAAATCCCTATATGAAATTAGGTAGAATTAATAGACTTTAATAGAACTGCAGGGAAGCTAATAGACTCCATTGAGTTTCATAGAGCTCTATTGATCTAATAGACTATTGAAGTGGTACAAAGACCAGGACCGGTAAAAGGTTATCATGGTCTTGGTTCATAGAAATAAGGAGGGGTGAAGTCAAAACAACCATGAAGAAGATACGGCTGTGGAGACATGGAAACCAAAACCATCTTTCTTTAATGTCATCACTTCGCAAGAGGCAAACTTCATTTTGATTGGTGAACCCCTGAACTGTTTGTCTACGATTTGAGGAACACATGGCAGCCATATTTAAAGACTCTCAGAAATCCTGTAAGGCAGGATATTGTTGACATAAAAAGGAGAGGAAGACACTTGCTTGCTAACCAACATGCTGCTGGGCCAAGTTTTTTTTTCTGTCCCAACTCTTTTTCTTTTATTTTCCAATATTTTTTTTACTACTTTTTCCCAAGTGTTTTACTTTTCATTTTCAAAGCTGTTTTTAAGGCTCCTTCTCTCGTTTATCATCTTTAATTTTATTTTGATTTTTATATTTTAGCTTAATTTCTCTCATTTTTCACGCTTTTCAAATCATTTTTCTTTTTGCCCTAAAGTTAATTTTTTTAAATTTCTTTCCCCATTTTTCAAGGGCAATTCTTACTTTCTTTAAGGTTTTGTCCCCAGCTGCAGACTTTACTTTTCTTTCAGGGAAGCACTGTATTGGTCTTAGATAAACCTGTTTCTTTTCCATTTTTAACTCTGTCGGATGGACAGAGGGTGATTTCAGATGTTACGTGGTCCCGAGTCACCACAGTGGATTCCCAGAGGTGGTGAACCGAGCAACCACCCCCCGTGGTCAACAAAAGCCCCGAACAGACGTGACAGGAGCAGAACCATGGCAGGGAATTGGGCCGCCAGACCACGATCCGAGGCAGCGCAACAGATGTGATGCCGATTCCCGGCTGTGGTCAAAACACCCACAAGGCACCTGGGAGGGGTGGGACACAGACATGGCTGGCTGAGGGCAAACGAAGCCAGAAGGGACAAAAGACAACACCCACACAAGGGAAATGGGAAGGAAGGGGGAAGAGGGAGAAGAGCCGCCGCGGTACCGCACACAACAGGCACAGAGACAACGAGGGCACAGTGGAACACACACCACAAACACACGTCCAGGTGCACATGCACCCACATGGGAAAGGAAGGGAAGGGGGGGAACACAGCAGGACAGACAACACACATGGCACCACAGGCACAGGGGGGCCGAGGGACAGGGAAGAGGGGGGAAAGGTCCAGGAGGCACACCCCCCCCCAAGCACCGGCAAGGGTGCGATGAAGGGGGGGCAGGAGAGCTGGGGCCGTGCAGCTGGTCCAATGCCACAAACCCCTCCCCGCCCCGGAGGAAGCTGGGAGGTGCAGTCCGGGGACCCCAGACACCTGAGGTCACACAGGAACCCAAGGGGGGACAGGGGCACAGCTGGGACATCAAGGAGGGAACAGGCAGCAGACCACGGCACCAGGGCAGAGGGGGGAGCTCACAGTGGGGCTGGCAACCGGGGACCGGAAGGCACTGAGGGACTCACAGCCAGCTGGAGGCAGCCGCTAAGGGGCCAGAGGCCGGTTGGCCTGCCAGGTGAATGAAGTGCGGCCAATGAAACATGTCTCAGCAATACCCCAGCATGGACATGTGGTGGGCGATGAGGTAGTACGCCTCGAATGGATCCTGCATAGAAAGCCCCAACTGCACATTGGAACAGGACCACATACCAGACAGCTCTGCCAGCTCCGACGCGGTGGGCTCAGATAAGCAAAAGTCAGAAGCAGGGGACCATGGAAGGTGACCCAGCTCCAACATCCAGTGATACACCGCCCCACAAGAGCACTGGTACCCACGGCCCCGTGAACGCAGCCAAAGTAGGACACGGCCAGGGCAGAGCCCCCCTCTGCCAGGCAGACTGTGTAGGAGGCCAGGCTGCACACAGACAGGGTAGACATGGTCTCCGCCATAGACCAACCCACATGCGAGCACCTCATCTCTGGAATGCGCCCATCAGGAAAAGGAAGCAGCCCCAGCGTCTCAGCATGCAGCCAGCAATCCCAGGCGCTCGCCTCATAGCCAAAGTAATGAAGGTCAGAGCTCAGGCTCACATAGGCACCTGACAGGCTGTCTGGGCAGCTCAGGAGCAATTGCATGACCGGGGTATGCCACAGGTCGCACAGGGCCATGGTCTCGCAGAAGGTCCACATATGGGGGGGCCATGGGGGCCGGGAGTCTGGTGGAAGCACAGCCAGCCATGGTCTTGCAAGCCAGGCAGAATGACACCACAGATAGGGGGGCCCACAATCCCTGGAGGGGTGGGAGGGGAACTGGGGGAGCCCCAAGGCCAAGCGATAAGGCCATGGGCCGCAACAAGGCATGGCAACAGAGCGAGGAGTGGGGTGCAGACCCAGCACAGCTGCAGGAACCGAGCACACAGACAGGACAGCCAACACACTAATCAGGCCTGCAAGGATATAATGTTGCCAACACAGAGAGGTGGAAGGTGATGACAGCAGGAATGCAGCAGCAGGCAGCACACCCGGGCGCATGCTGGTCCGTGTGCAAGGCCTCAGGCAGGGACAACAGGTGCGCTCAATGGGCCACCACCCCCCCGCCCCGGCCTGCCCACCTTGCAGGAGGAGGTCGGGCCTGATGAGAGGGGGATGCCCTGGGCTGACACAGGTGTCCCAGCCCGGTCACCGGGTCACGACCCGGGGCGGGGCACCATATGCCCCAGCCTATAACGTGGCCAGCTGCACCCCACCCGGGGCAGCCAGCACCATGGAGCGGGACAGGTTGGGTGCCTGTGGGATGCACCTAGTGCTCTGTGCTGAGTGGTACCGCTCGCACACTGATCAGCTGCTCATCCTGACCGTAGAGGGGCACCTGGGGACCCGCCTGTGGGTTTGCATGGCCTGGTGTGCTGCACGGGCCCAGAGAGCCCACCACGGTCACAGGCGCTCCCTGGCCCAGCTCAGGGCTCAGTAGTTGACCAAGGCAGACCGGCAGACCCTGTTCCGCAGCCTGAGTAGGGCCACTGTGTTCTGCGAGGTGGCGAGGCAGCTCCAATGGCGGATGGAGACCATGTGGCGTGCCGCCCTGCTCGCAATACCCATTGCCTGGCAGGTTTGGGTCACAGAGTGGGCGCAGGGGTGGTGGTCCCAGGCACTGGCTTAGTGGGACAAGGCCACCTGGAGGGCGCACTTTCGGATGGACAAGCTCACCCTACTGCACCTTGCGGAGCTGCTCACGCCCTGGCTGGAGCAGCAGCACACCCCCATGAAGACCCCCATCCCCATCGTCCAGCGAGTGGCCATCGAGGTCTGAGCCCTCGCAACGCTTGACTCCTGCCAGTCCATCTCCCAGCACTTCAGTGTCGGGGTGAGCACCGTAGCCTGTATCCTCCGGGATGTATGTGAGGCTGTGGAGGGCGTGCTCCTGGACTGGGCGATCCAGCTGGTGGACCAGGCGGCCGTGATGGTCAGCTTCGCATGGGTGCCATGGACGGCACCCCATAGAGATCCTGCGCCCCTCAGCTGGGGAGGCCGCGGAGTATGTTAACAGGCATGGGTACCACTCCCTGAAGCTGCAGGCTGTCGTGGACCACTGGGGCGGTTCATAGACATCTTCACGGGCAACTCTGGGCGCAGCCATGATGCCCGGATCATGACCATCTCCCTCGTCTATGCCCGGATGTACCGCAGGGACTTTGTGGACATGGGGATGACCCGGATCAAGGGGATGCTAATGCCCCCCTGTATCCTGGGGGACCCAGCCTATCCCCCTCACCCAGTGACTGATGAATGTGTTCCTGGTAGCCAGGACCCCGGTGCAGATGCTGTACAATTCCCACCTGTTTGCAAGCAGGACCATGGTCGAGTGGGTCTTTGGAGCTCTCAAGCAGCACTGGAGGAGCCTTGCTGGTCGGCTGAACTACACGGTGGAAACCTTGGCCCTGGTGATAGGTGCCTGCTGTGTGCTGCACAACGTGTGCGAGACAGATGGGGCAGTCCTGGAATACCCTGTGCCTCCTCGTCCTCCCGGACCAGTGTCTCTGTACGTGAATGTGGACAACCCCTGGGAGTACCGTTACGCCAAGCGCATCCGTGCCACCCTGGCCAGGCATATCAGCCAGGAGGCCGAGGTGTGAGGGCGCTCAACCCTGACCCCACCACCCTGGGGCCCACGGCCGCTCCCTCGGCAGTTCCCTCTGCGACCAATGGCCAGCCCTCACTCCGCGGCCCATGAACGGACCACAGGAGCCAGTAGTGTTGCCCACCCATTTATTCATCCACCCAAGTACATGTGCCCCACCACCACCACCCACCTCGCTGGTGCGGTTACCCCCATCATCAGACCACCCTTCCCCATCCCCCGTCCCCTGCGTCTCTGGGGCCGCCCCCTCGGCTGGCCTGAGGGTGCCGCAGAGCTCTGGGAGCTCCCCTCCCCCCCACTGTGTGTGTCCCCAACGGTGTCCTGGGAGGCCTTGGTGTCCTGAGGGACCGGTGGTGGTGAGAGGGAGGGAGGAACCGGGTCTGGAGAGGGCCCCTTGGGCGGCTGCTCCCTCCTGAGGCCTACAGGTACCAGGAGGCAGATGCACGGCCCCAGCTGGCATGGGGGCAGCTGGGGTGTCTGGGGAGGTGGTGGATGCGCTGAGGGGCCCGACATGGGGGCCTCGGCAGGCAGGGTGCCTGGAGGGGCATCTGCCATCACCTATGCACTCATGGTGTCAGCATGCAGGAGCAGGGAGGTCCCGATGTTGTGGGACCTATCCATTTTTGCAGATTGCTCCCACACCATCCCCTCGATGGCCTGTTCCAGCCACCCAAATGCCTCTACCTGCCTGCTGTGGTCTCAGCGCTTCTGCCTCCATTCCAGGTGCACCTCTGCCTGGAGCCTCTGGTCCCTTGCCTCCGCCTGTTGCAGGGAGTGCTCTATGGCCACCTCCATGTGGTCCATGGCCGCTATCTTCCACTCCCCCTGTTCCGTGGTGGTCTGGACGATGTCCTCTGCCTGCTCCTCCCTCCGGTGCTGTACCCGTGCCCGGTGCTCCCTCATCCGTTGTGCTGGGGGCACGGGTTGCTGCAGCCCTCTGGCTCCCCTGTAGGGTACAGGGAGGTTGGTGGTTAGGCGCCCATCCTGGCCACCCTCTGGTCAGGGGCACGCCTGGGGGATCGCGCCCCCCGCTGGGTTGGCAGCCGCCTCCCCATGTGACCTGGGTCCCCCTGCAGGTCTCCCGGGGGCCCCCTCTCCTCGCCGGTGTGCTTCACCTGGACCCTCTGGTGGCTGCCGGGGCTGTTCTCCGCTGGCCTCCTCGCCTGCCTGTCTCTGCCGCTGGGGCGTGCCGTGCCCTGTGGGGTCAAGGGGGGGTGGTTGGCAGAGAGATGTAGGTTTGGCCGTGCGGGCCCCCGGGCCCCCGTTCCATGGTGTGGGGGGTGGGCGGGGCCTGCCCCCTGGCCGGAGCCCCCCTGCACCCCTGGTCTGTTCCCCCTCCTATCTGCCTGCTTACCCTTGATGTCGGTCTCTGATCCCTTCGAGGCTGGCCCCTCCATGTTGCTGGGGTCCCCCTGCGACCACTGGCTGAGTGTGACTAGTGTGCCAGCCTCAGAGTCTCCCGGTCCAGACAGGGGGTGGGGGCTCTCCAGGCTGCTGTCGGGGGGGAGGGGCTGCTGGTCCCCGAGGTCCCAGGACGCTCCTCTTGGGGGTTGGTGCCTTTTTGGAGGGCAGCGAGGGGAGGGGGTACCTCAGCACGTTCCCTGCCCTGGACCACAGCACTCCCCACGAGACGCGGGGCGACTATGGAGCCCTTCATGTGGAGTATGCGGTCCAGGGCATCATAGTAGGGGGCGGTCCGGGCTCCGTGGCGGGAACGCCGGTTGTTGTCCCATATGGCATTGTACCCCCTCTTGAGTTCCTGGGCCTTCAACCGGCACTGTGCCATGGTCCTGTGATGCCCCGCCGCCTCCATTTCCCGCACGATGTCCCAGAACACATGCTCGTTGTGCTGATTGAGCACAAGCTCCAGTTGATGCTCCAGGGTCCCCCAGATGCCAGTCAGTCAGTCAGTCTTTATTGGCACTGGCTTCCGCCCTGGCCGAACAATGAACAATAATAATAAACAACAACAATACAATAACAATACACAATAAACATAATAATCAACAACATTAAACATAAGAGTACAAAAGGAAGATAAAAGAAAGATAAAATCTCTCCTGAGTGTCAGCCATAATATTTCTACCAAAATATACATGAAAACCCCTCCAACCGGATCATACGGGTGTAGTCTAGTACGGTCTAATAAGTATAGTCTAATAGTTCTAGGAATTCAACTCAAGCAAGGCAATATCTTTCCTTTTCTCGGGATTAAGACTAAGTCTAATCGTCTTATGATGTTTATCTATTAGTAGAAGAAATACTGCCATTGATGTTAAACCGTTTGAGTTTGTCAAGTTAGCCAAAGTAATCAGCATTTGCGAACGTTCTAACCGATTTCCTTCCACCTTACCCTCCACAATGGGTTTCAGCCAGACTTCCCTGAAGCGGACATAGAACGGACAAGAAAAAATTACATGCTCAACTGTTTCTACCTCCTTATGAGAGCAAGAGCATTTACGGTCTCCATAGGGGATCTTATCGTACCAACCCTCTGTCACCGTAGTCTGAATTAGATTAAACCGAAAGAGTGTATAGGGTCGCCTCAAGCGGGAATTCCTCAGTAGGTCCAAATATGGTTCCCTTCTAATAAGGACCCTGCCAACGGCCAGTTTAAGGGCCACTTTCCATTCCTTGAGGGCCGCGCAATCCTGATTTGCTATATCCCTGGATGTTTGTTCTATCAGTGCCCTCATCCTAGCTGGGGTTTGCCCCACTAAGTACTGGAGTGAAAAACCCAGCTTATTCAGCAAGGTTGCCACATAGTGTAGCCAGGGGTAGGGCCGAGTTCCCTCATGCATTAGCTCTTCTTTCAAACGGAGAGTTTGCAAGGCATCCGGCGAGCAGACACATAACTTGCCCTAGTACCTCAAGAGCGATAATCGCACCTGGTGTTCTACAGGGGGAACATCTAACTCTGCCCTTACCACTGCACCGGGAATGCTGCTCCCCACTTTAAGAACTCTTCAGAGGAAATAGTTTTGTACCCACTCCAAAATCAGCTTGTCCAGGAACACTACACACTCTGTTCCAAAGGTCAGCATAGGTATTATCTTTACTCAGAACACCTCCAATATCATGGAGATGGGTAACTCATACGAGAGGGTATAAGCCTTCAAAATGGCCTTAACCGCAGTAAGTGCAAGCCTTGCTCTATTGCTGAGATGTTGATTCCAAGTGCACCTAGAGGTGATTATAGTACCCAAATACGTGAATTTGCTTACCATCTCTATTGACAAATTTGAAACCACCCAGACTGCNCACGGCCCCAGCTGGCATGGGGGCAGCTGGGGTGTCTGGGGAGGTGGTGGATGCGCTGAGGGGCCCGACATGGGGGCCTCGGCAGGCAGGGTGCCTGGAGGGGCATCTGCCATCACCTATGCACTCATGGTGTCAGCATGCAGGAGCAGGGAGGTCCCGATGTTGTGGGACCTATCCATTTTTGCAGATTGCTCCCACACCATCCCCTCGATGGCCTGTTCCAGCCACCCAAATGCCTCTACCTGCCTGCTGTGGTCTCAGCGCTTCTGCCTCCATTCCAGGTGCACCTCTGCCTGGAGCCTCTGGTCCCTTGCCTCCGCCTGTTGCAGGGAGTGCTCTATGGCCACCTCCATGTGGTCCATGGCCGCTATCTTCCACTCCCCCTGTTCCGTGGTGGTCTGGACGATGTCCTCTGCCTGCTCCTCCCTCCGGTGCTGTACCCGTGCCCGGTGCTCCCTCATCCGTTGTGCTGGGGGCACGGGTTGCTGCAGCCCTCTGGCTCCCCTGTAGGGTACAGGGAGGTTGGTGGTTAGGCGCCCATCCTGGCCACCCTCTGGTCAGGGGCACGCCTGGGGGATCGCGCCCCCCGCTGGGTTGGCAGCCGCCTCCCCATGTGACCTGGGTCCCCCTGCAGGTCTCCCGGGGGCCCCCTCTCCTCGCCGGTGTGCTTCACCTGGACCCTCTGGTGGCTGCCGGGGCTGTTCTCCGCTGGCCTCCTCGCCTGCCTGTCTCTGCCGCTGGGGCGTGCCGTGCCCTGTGGGGTCAAGGGGGGGTGGTTGGCAGAGAGATGTAGGTTTGGCCGTGCGGGCCCCCGGGCCCCCGTTCCATGGTGTGGGGGGTGGGCGGGGCCTGCCCCCTGGCCGGAGCCCCCCTGCACCCCTGGTCTGTTCCCCCTCCTATCTGCCTGCTTACCCTTGATGTCGGTCTCTGATCCCTTCGAGGCTGGCCCCTCCATGTTGCTGGGGTCCCCCTGCGACCACTGGCTGAGTGTGACTAGTGTGCCAGCCTCAGAGTCTCCCGGTCCAGACAGGGGGTGGGGGCTCTCCAGGCTGCTGTCGGGGGGGAGGGGCTGCTGGTCCCCGAGGTCCCAGGACGCTCCTCTTGGGGGTTGGTGCCTTTTTGGAGGGCAGCGAGGGGAGGGGGTACCTCAGCACGTTCCCTGCCCTGGACCACAGCACTCCCCACGAGACGCGGGGCGACTATGGAGCCCTTCATGTGGAGTATGCGGTCCAGGGCATCATAGTAGGGGGCGGTCCGGGCTCCGTGGCGGGAACGCCGGTTGTTGTCCCATATGGCATTGTACCCCCTCTTGAGTTCCTGGGCCTTCAACCGGCACTGTGCCATGGTCCTGTGATGCCCCGCCGCCTCCATTTCCCGCACGATGTCCCAGAACACATGCTCGTTGTGCTGATTGAGCACAAGCTCCAGTTGATGCTCCAGGGTCCCCCAGATGCCAGTCAGTCAGTCAGTCTTTATTGGCACTGGCTTCCGCCCTGGCCGAACAATGAACAATAATAATAAACAACAACAATACAATAACAATACACAATAAACATAATAATCAACAACATTAAACATAAGAGTACAAAAGGAAGATAAAAGAAAGATAAAATCTCTCCTGAGTGTCAGCCATAATATTTCTACCAAAATATACATGAAAACCCCTCCAACCGGATCATACGGGTGTAGTCTAGTACGGTCTAATAAGTATAGTCTAATAGTTCTAGGAATTCAACTCAAGCAAGGCAATATCTTTCCTTTTCTCGGGATTAAGACTAAGTCTAATCGTCTTATGATGTTTATCTATTAGTAGAAGAAATACTGCCATTGATGTTAAACCGTTTGAGTTTGTCAAGTTAGCCAAAGTAATCAGCATTTGCGAACGTTCTAACCGATTTCCTTCCACCTTACCCTCCACAATGGGTTTCAGCCAGACTTCCCTGAAGCGGACATAGAACGGACAAGAAAAAATTACATGCTCAACTGTTTCTACCTCCTTATGAGAGCAAGAGCATTTACGGTCTCCATAGGGGATCTTATCGTACCAACCCTCTGTCACCGTAGTCTGAATTAGATTAAACCGAAAGAGTGTATAGGGTCGCCTCAAGCGGGAATTCCTCAGTAGGTCCAAATATGGTTCCCTTCTAATAAGGACCCTGCCAACGGCCAGTTTAAGGGCCACTTTCCATTCCTTGAGGGCCGCGCAATCCTGATTTGCTATATCCCTGGATGTTTGTTCTATCAGTGCCCTCATCCTAGCTGGGGTTTGCCCCACTAAGTACTGGAGTGAAAAACCCAGCTTATTCAGCAAGGTTGCCACATAGTGTAGCCAGGGGTAGGGCCGAGTTCCCTCATGCATTAGCTCTTCTTTCAAACGGAGAGTTTGCAAGGCATCCGGCGAGCAGACACATAACTTGCCCTAGTACCTCAAGAGCGATAATCGCACCTGGTGTTCTACAGGGGGAACATCTAACTCTGCCCTTACCACTGCACCGGGAATGCTGCTCCCCACTTTAAGAACTCTTCAGAGGAAATAGTTTTGTACCCACTCCAAAATCAGCTTGTCCAGGAACACTACACACTCTGTTCCAAAGGTCAGCATAGGTATTATCTTTACTCAGAACACCTCCAATATCATGGAGATGGGTAACTCATACGAGAGGGTATAAGCCTTCAAAATGGCCTTAACCGCAGTAAGTGCAAGCCTTGCTCTATTGCTGAGATGTTGATTCCAAGTGCACCTAGAGGTGATTATAGTACCCAAATACGTGAATTTGCTTACCATCTCTATTGACAAATTTGAAACCACCCAGACTGCCTTCCTTTGAGGCTTCCCCCCCACGATCATAACCTTGGTTTTTTTAGCATTGACCTCCAGCCCATTTAAGGCTGAATTTTTAAATAAGCCAGTGATCGCAGCACGCAGACCCTTCTCGGTCTGAGCGAGCACAGCTAGATCATCAGCGTACTGCAATGCATGCACCTGATAGTTCAAGACTTTAGGGGGATGTAAATTATGTTCCTTAAGGTTATCAATCAAGTCTGCCATGTATAGATTAAATAAAAGAGGAACCAACGGGCAGCCCTGTCGGACCCCTCTCTGAATTACAAATGGACCACTAGCAGCCTTCTAAAATCTACCCTTCACACTAGCCACATTATGTCCATGGATTGCAACCAGAATATTGAGCAAAGCTGGATCTATGCCGTTGGCCCTAAGCTTATTCCAGAGCCTTTGCCTGGGAACTGAGTCAAACGCCTTCGTGTAATCCACGAAGGCGATATACAGTTTCCCTGACCTGATCCTCGAATATTTTGCAATTAAATGGAGCATAATGAATGTACAATCCAGAGTCGATCCCTTGACCCTAAAGCCATATTGTTCTTTTGGAATCAGGTCTTTTTCCTCAGCCCATTTCCGGAGATGTTGGCAAACCATAGACGAAAATAGTTTGCCAACTACCTGCAGCAGACTTATCGGTCTGTAGGAAGAGGGATCGCTGCCGATCACCCTGTTTGAAAATAGGCACGATCCAACTCCTACCCCAGGATGGGGGGACCCTGCCACCCCATACAATGGCCACAAAGAGAATGCAAATGACCCGGGCCCACCACTGTGGCGCTGCCTTCAGCACCTCTGCTGAAAGACAACCAGGCCCCGGGGCTTTGCCATCCCTGAGGGCCATAATTCGTTTTTCAATGTCCAATCTATGGAACTCCATGTCCCCCTGGGAGGTCTGGGGGCCCCCAACCTAAGTTGTTTTATTGGGACCCTCATTCGTGCTATCCTCTCTTACTGCAAAAAGATCCCCAAAGAACTGCTCTCAAACCCTACCAGATACCAGGACAGGGCCCATGTCTATGGGTTTCTTTATTATACTATTTAGAATTCCCTCAGATGCGGATGAAGTCCTGGGTCTCCCTGTGCCCCCATTGCCCCCATCTGTGGTAGGGCCTTCTCCCCTGTGGACCCTCCAGTTCCTCCTCCTCCTGCTCCCCCTCCTCCTCCTCCACCGGGTGCGCGCCCGTCTCCTCCAGGGGCTCGGGCTCCCGGGCACACTTCTGTGTCTGTGGGATGGGGGGGGGG
>QEPC01010852.1:3198618-3216462 GCA_003113815.1 Sphenodon punctatus
GGGGGGGGGGGGGGGACAAAAAGTACTTCCTAAGCTTCTATCCTGTGCAACAAAAAGAAAATGTTAGAGTTGTTTACTAGTACATTTTCTTTCTACTATGTTTCTTGCTTGGTACTCCATAAGATGGGGTGTGTTCTGTCTTGACCAATAGGAAGGCAGACTGTACATTGAAATTTGCAGGTGGATCAAGTAAGGAACAGCCCATCAGGAATTCAGTGAGTCTTTCAGAGCAAGGTATCCTTGGAAAATAAAGAAAACAATCTCGTCTGCAAGGGGTCTTGATGCATGTGGCCAGTTCACAGCTGCATACATGTCCAGCCATTTGTCCCAATGGGTCTAAAGCCCTGCTATCCTGAATCCACCCTACCCACTGGGATCACTTGCCTGAGTGGGCCTGAGCAGGAAGCCTAGTAGAAAGAAAATTCACTGCTACGTGACTCTAAACAAAACATTTCTCCCTATTGCTTCCTGCTCGATATTGATGTGCCAAAATAATACCCACCAGGGAAGGTCCTTTCCTCCAGTGGGTGTAGCTACATCTACTCTGCTATGCCCTGTAGTGCTCTCCAGCCAAAGGCAGCATTGAAGGAGGCCAAAGTATATATTCTATAGTGTTTGGCAAAGGTGTGCAAGGAGGACCAAGTAGCTGCGCTGCACACTGTCTCATAGGAAGCCTGGGATGCTACTGCCCTGGAGGTGGCAGTGGACCTAAGAGAAACCTGCCCCCCACCCCCAATGTAAGCTCTTCCTTACCAGCCCGGGGATCACCCTCTGCGCACATCCTGGACCACCCAGTTGGGGTTTCTCTAGGAGGGCGGTTCCCAGCCCAGGGACACAGGGGATGAGCACCCCAGGGCCAAGCCCTCCCCTATCCTATGAAATAGCACTAGCGTACCTGCTTAGTCTGGTGATGGGATGGGGGTCCTGACTCAGGAGAGCCTACTCCAGATGCAATGCCTCATTGTTTAGGGCTGTACAGTCTGGAAAGTGGGGTTGCAGACCCACACACTAACTTGCAGGCCTTCAGGCAAAGTTGGTGGGGCTGTCTCGGGCCACCGTGGACACCCCATCTCCCCCCGGTGGGATAACCGCTCTGGTCCTTTGCCTCAAGGGTTGCCTCCCTCCGGGATGCCACAGCCTATGCTGCTGGTTGATTACCTCACTGTGGTTCTCTGTGCTGCTGGCCGAGCTGCAGAGCTGCGCTGGGGGGGGGGGTGCGGGCTACTTGCTGTTGAGTCCTCACAGCCTTGGAAATGTAAACTCAAATGCATCGGGCAATGGATGTCTTAGATGCTGGCCTACTATACAACTCGAGCCATAGGCAGTCCTCTCTTCCACCTGCTTTTAAGTACATCATCTCTGAAGTGCCTATGTGTTCCATATGCTTCAGGAATGGCTGCTGCTCCAAGCCACTAGATCAGCCCTTATAACAGCTGAAAAGTTTACTTGAAAATCACTCAGCTGCTTAAAATTTAACTTGCTGTTGGTATAAACATCTAAAAATAAAAAAAGACAAAAATATATTGTTCTCTTTAGCTGTCTTCCTTTGCATATGCAACAGCATTTTGTGTCTAGTCCATGCCCCTGCTTCCTCTTTGAGGCCATCCTTTAGTTGGCATTCACTGTCAGAAGTAGTGTGCGCTTTTGTGGGGGAAGGGGAGTGTGCATGCTTAAGCACATTTTTTTCTCTTGTTATCTATGATTATAAAAACTGAAATGGATAGGGGGAAGTTCAAGAATTAACTGTAGCACCAAAAACAGATTTTAGGTTTTTCTTTTCCCTTTTTTTTTTTAAAAGGGAAGGTTTTAAACTGTCTCTGTTCCTTTAAGCAACTGAAAGAGCTCATGTAACTTAAAACAGCTCGTAAACTATTGTTAAAACATGACATTAAGGTGTGTGCTTTTTCTAATAGGCACACACCTAAAGGGGTAGGCTTTGGAACACAACGCTATCTTGATTTTGGGACTCACTCTGCAGCTATTGCACAACACCCCTGCAGTTATGTCTGGCTCCCAATGCTTAATTCTACTGCTCCGTGGGATTCCAATATCAGTTTGCTGTTTTTTAACAATGCATCATGTTGTACATGGAGACCAAGCTGGCCACTCCTTCACAACATAAAAACAAGCTATGCATGTGTTCAGACTTCATGACAACCTTTGGCAGCAGCACTCACCACAACCTGCTGTACAGTGGCAACATCTGAATGGGTCCATGGTGTGGTTACCCTGATAGCAAAAGCTATGGAAAATTATGGAGAGGATTTCCATTTCATAAGTTAAGGCACTTTAGAACTTCTATGCAAAGCCTCCCATTGCTTTGCATTGGAATTTTCAGTTGCTCCACTTACGGGTTGGCTACTTTTTTTTTTGCTGGGCTTTCTGACATTGCTGGAGGGTATCAGTATGAATGACTCTGCTCAAAAATTCATCCTAGGTGTCAGTTTTCTGCTGTTGAATTATGGGGTTCCTGTTGTGCTTCTACACTGACAATTTTGGGGTTGGAAGATTCCAATGCTTCTCAATGGCATGGGGCTTATGGGCCAAGTTTCCCTGGTAGTAGTCAGGGGAGCGGGGGAGGAACTTACGCCACCCCCCTTCCCACCATGTAAGGGCTACATAGTTTAAAGTCCCCCCACTGCCACCCCACCCCCGGTGCCGGCGGCTGGGTGAAGAACAAACATAGCCCCCTCTGCCTGCCTTCCTTGTTGGCTGCTGCTTGCTATCACCAGCCACATACTGGTTCTTGGCCGGCGATGTTGCTAGAACCCGCAGATGCTGGATCTGGAGCCATCGCCACAACCCTCGCTGCTGGACCTGGAGCAGCCACAACATTCAAAGCCCCCACTGCATGCAACACCAGTGCTTCTGGTGGGCGAAGGGGCGGGGGTCTGAATTGCGAGTGCTGCCCCAGAAAGGTAAATGGGAAGCCTCAGGGATCTTATTTCCCTGCCAACATCCACCTTGCCAGTGGCTTGGGTGGAAGGGCAGGGTGTGGGGAGGAACTTACATCGCTCCCTCTGGTTGCCCGCCCACCTGACTGCTCTCCTGCCCAGCCACATGCCTACCTGTCAGCCCAGATGACCCCCGCCTTCCTGGCTGGTGCTTATCCCCCACCAAGTCCCCCTTTGGTAGCAGCTTGGGTGGGTCGGTGACGGAGGGCGAGGAACTTATGCTGCTCACCTGCCTGACTGCTTGCCCGCCTGGGTCCTGTTGGTACCTGTTGCACTGGTGGGATGGTGCTCCCCGCTGCTGCTCTGGCCCCTCTTCTGCTGCTGTGCTGTAGCATTTAAAGGTGGCACACCGCTGCAGCACACATGCGCAATGGGTTTGTCACTTTGTTTCCTGTCTGGAACACTGGGAGTACATTACCCAGCATCCCAGACACGAAACATGGTGGTGGTCCCATTGTGCATGTGTGCAGCAACAGCGCACTGCCTTTAAACAGAACAGTATAGCACAGCAGCAGGAGAGTGGTGACAGTAGAGGCGGGGGGAGAGAGCACCGGAACAACAGGTAGCAACAAAAACTGGGCAGGCAAGCAGCCGGGCAGGCAGCATAAATTTCTTCCCTTTTGTTACCCCAGTTGCGGTAGCAGCAGCAGGTGATGAGTGGCCTGTCTGTGTGTGCGCATGCGCTAGGGGGGAGGTGAAACTGAGTGTGTGTATTTGTTGGGGGAGGGGAGATTGAATGTGTGTGTGTGTTGCAGCTATTACTATTTATGAGTTATGCTCTGAGAAGAAAATCACTGTGTGTTTGTTTGTGCTGGCGGGGGAGGGGGGCTGAGAAATTGTAGGGTGTACAAATGTAAATGTTCCCAGTCTCTGACTAAGGATAATTTGAGACCCCCTGTTGATGATGGCCTCAGTTTTCCCTAAAATGGGTACAACCCCCCCCCCTCTGCTGTATGACCAAGTGCCAACAAACTTGGACCCGGAGGGCTTGAAAGGACAGCCCCAGACAGGGCCAAGGGCTGGCAAACGTGGGGAAAAAGGCTTGAGAGCATAGCCCCCCATTATGAGCAAAAGGGGGGGGGCTTGTAAAACAGAGTAAGGATCGGGCCCAGCCACCATGGAACCCAGCAGAAAGTAGGTCACTCATGTGAAATACCAGCCTGAACCTGGGGGAAGAGAGGAAAAAGGAAAATGCCTAGAGTAAAGTATGGGGCCATTAAGAGGCATTCTTCCTATTCAGTAGAGCACCGATGACTGGAACTTGGAGCAGCAACCCCCCCTCAGGAATAAAGAAATCCAGGGGTTCCCTTTGTGTCCCAGGAAGCCGATCGTTAGTCCTCTCCTCCCCTCCTTAACTACCCTCCAGCCACTGTTGTTTACTCTTTCCCCCTGTGTCAAAGATATCTTATGCATCTTGGATGGCCCTTTTTGTGATGGAAGTGGAAGTTGGATTTCTCCCCTCGTTAGCTCATTGTGTACCCCAAACGACCCATCGTAGCCTCCCCAAATCCTTTGTTCAGTACCCTATAACTGCCCCTGGTTTTCCCATCAACCTCGGAGAAACCTTGGACCCCAGATACATGCAGGTCTCCCTGCATGTGTCTGGGCTAATGGATCCCCCAGACTTCGGCCTCCCCCCCCTTTTGGACCCCAACATCGCTGGATCCTGGGCTGCTGATCCTGCTCAATCGGCTAGGAGAGGTAAACTATAGGTCCAGTCTCTTGCTTTTTCTTCCCCTTTGCAGAGCCTAACCCCCCCCCCCCTGCTCTTCAGAGTACTTTCACTTTCCCAGCCGCAGTCTGTGTTTTGTTTGTACCCCTGTACTCCGGGGAACCCCAGCTTAAGGCCCTTAAGTCATTCCCCCCTGAAGTTAAGGAACGGTAGATATTGGGTGGCTCTGTCCCCAGTAGCTACGAGGGGGAGGGGTTTCCTATACTTTCCCAGCCGCAGTCTGTGTTTTCAAGCTTACTTTCCCTTCCCTCGCATTTGTTTGTGTTTTTTCCCTTCATGTTCCATCAGCCAGACCTGGACTGTGTTGTAGTATTAGCCTGTATGTGTTTCTGTACCTTATTTGGATTCTCTCTCTTTTATTGTATAACCCAATAAACTTCATTTAGTTTTATTGAAGCATTTGTGTCTTTTTCTTTTTCTTTGGAGAGGATACATAAACTACTGTCCTCAGCTTGATCCCTTTGAACACAGGGACACCCCACCCCCCAATTTTGACTAAACTTGGCTAATTCCCCTAAATTTAAAGATAGAGCAGATATTGGGAAACCAACCCCCCAATAATCTCACATGGCAGGGGGTCTCGTGTTAACACCCCTGTTGCTGTAATTCTGCCTTCCTAACTTGCTTTTCAAATCGAGATTGGTACAAAGAGGAAACCCTCTTGCCAGTTGCATAACCAAGTTTGGAAAAAATTTAATAGACTCAGCTATGTACTAAAGATAGAAATGCGTTTCTTTTTCTTTTTCTTTTTATTAAATCCTTTCTGGCTTTATGGTCTGTTTAACAAACAGGCAATGTTGGTTTGATTGATTTGATTCATGCCAGCACCACTGCCATCTCCAAAGACAGAGTGGAAGTTGGGATGACCATAATGTACGGTTTCCGAGCATACATTACAGTCACCCCTAACCCCTGCTTCATCCCAGGTATGGCCACAGCACTAACAGGGATGAAAGCTGTCCATTTTGTGTAGCTAATACCAACTCAGCATGAGCCTACACTACACCAGGGGTGGGGAACCTCAGGCCCAGGGGCCAAATGTGGCCCTCAGCAAGTTTTTATGTGGCCCCTTTCCAGTGCCTGGATCTGGCCTGGATGTGGCCCCTAGATCCATTTTCTCCCCCATGCACTGAAAAACTGAGCTCATGATAATGGAGCAGAGAGGAGGGCATGCACACAAGGGTAGGGGCCAGATCCATGGCACAGACCCATGATCTGAGCCCTCATTTTCTTGAATAAACCCATTAAACACCACTGCCCCCAAACTTGATGTGGCCCTTGGAGCTCGTACTAATATTCAATGTGGCCCCCAGGCCAGAAAAGGTTCCCTAACCCTGCACTAGGCCAAGGATAGAGAACCGGTGGCCCATAGGCCCAATCTTTTTTAGGGATGTTTTCTCTTAGGTCCCTTTTCAATTCCTGGAACTGGCCCATTAATCCAGTCCCTACCATCAAACACTAAAATAGTGAGCTAGGGGAAGTTAGCTGAGATGAGGGTGTGCAAGATAGGGGATAGATCCAGGGCATACCTCTATTATCTGTACCCTGTTCTGTCCCCAATCCTACAAAAAAAACCAAGAAAGGAACAGAGACACAATCACACACTACAGAGATACAAAAACACACACACTGCATTATCACAGCACCATACATACACACACTCACACTTGCAACAAAAAGCAGTACTACAAAAGCACCCTTACAGAACCACCGACTTCGACCAGTTAAATACTATTCAACATAACAATGAGAAAAGAAAACAAACAAAGCAAAAACAACAAAGCCAAACAGAGCATAGCAACTACGGAACCAGTATCCTACTCAAACAGTATCCTTCCCATCAAGAACTATCCTACCCCAAAAAATCTTCTGGAATTCACATCACTTACAATACCCATCAAGCAGGCATGGAAATTGTAAGATAAGGCAGGAATGAAGTTATGGATGCCAGGGATAACACTCATACACCTAAACATGATTCAGTAGTGTATGAACTGTGTCCGTGCCTACTTTTGTATGGGGTGCTAGGTGATGTATCTCTAGGTGCATGTGTACGTGCACCTGCCTTAAGTTGCCCCCCATGCCAGCAGTTAAAACATAGAATAATTTCATGTACTGAGGAGACACCCACATTTCACCAATCAGAGTAGTAGGGGGGTTGGTTGTAAAAACTGAGAGTCAACTATAATACAAACTTTTCCCCCTAAAACAATATTTTCTCCACTGCTAATTTTGTAGCGGCAGTAGCTTTAGATTAAAAACACAATGCTGAACTGCTAAAGAGAAAAATGCATGAATACGATTGTGGCAGGGCCTCTCAATCTTTGCTCTAGGGAATTAGCTTGGCCCCGCACAGGTTTAGGGAGTGTCCCTGACACCTGACCCGCCTGGGGTCTAGTGGCCTAAATTTTTTATTTATTTATTTTATTTATTTTATACATTTATACCCCGCCCCTCCTGCGAGCAGGTTTCTCATTTGAACCTGGCCTCCTCACACTTCCCCTTCAGCCAGGCCTAGACCCACCAAATAAGCGTTTCATCCATCAAGGGTGGGTCCCTCTTAAACATAAAGTATAAGTATAACAAAAGGCCAGTTAAGAACAAGCACACTTTCATGTAGTGGTTCTATCTCCTTCCTGGAGATGCGGCCTACTCACTCCAGAGTAGTCTGGGCCTTGAATAACTGGTCCTCCCTCTGGACCAAGGTAGTGGCTTCCTAGCCCTTGGCAGCCTAGATCTGGGAGAGCTTGGTCTCCTCTGACGTCTCCAGCCAAGTTTCCTTGGATGTGCTGTAGGCTCTCTTGATATAGGCCTGGGCACTGTTTCATTGGCTGATTTAAAGGGCCAGTGTCCCATTTCCCTTTAAAACTGCCTTAGCCCTGCTCCATAAGGCAGTTTGTGGCAGCACACTCTGTCACAACCATCTTTACCATACAGAAAAAACAATCCCAATCAATTGCTGGCAATACAAGTAAGAATTTGTGCAAGAGAACTGAGCAGTGAGAAAGTGAGGTTGCAAAAGCCAGTATAATATATATATACACATACATTCCTTAAAATAACGATGGGAGGCGCCAATCTAATTGGGATTTTCCTCCTTTGACTGTGTCACCCTGCTTTCTGGGGTATACAGAGTTCATTCTTCTGGAAAATTAAGGAATTCCTTTCCTTGTAGTGGGGAGTCAAAATTTCTGTGTGCACGAACATCAGTTTCAATGGCATTGATAACTTTGGAAACCCTAATGTAGACAGCCTACTGGCAACAACCATTTCAGGCACATTGCATCTAACAGGCACAGTTTAAAGTGAATGTGAGATTGAGAGTCATTAATCCATCTACGCCTGGGGCTCACAAAATTGCCAACAGTGATGGTACTAGCAAAGGGGCTTACCTCATTGGGCACAGGTAGAGCTAGAGGACGTTTTGGATGTGTTCCTCGGAGAATTATTCAGGAAGGCTTGCTATGAAGCAGTGAGCTGCTGTGTTATGTGGCAAGCAAGTAGTTAATCTGTAGCATGCTCATCTGTGGACAGGACCTAGGTGTGTACATTCAAAATAAAATAGTCATTTATTTTAATAAGAATAGCTTCTATGAGTCTGACAGTCAGCATACTTTACCCTGTGAATAATTAGCAGGCTCTTCCTCTTTAAGGAGGTTTGGAAACAATAGCCACTTACTCTTTGCAAACACTCATGTGGAAAAAAAAAAATGAGGCAGTGGATGCCTTTAGACAGAATGGCAAGGGGTGGTGGAATGTGTGTTGACACCATTCTCTGACCCACATTTGCCTCTTTACACCACTTGTGTCGGAAGCTCTCCTGGCAGAAGCACTCCCATGGAATGATAGGAGTTGTAGTCCATGCAGGAAAGTGGTCAGGTCTGCTTGATCCTCTGCTCTGCACTGCAGCTAAACAGCTGATTCTTCACTGCTCACCCCCTAGGTGCTTTGGGAGAGCGCATGAATAGTATGCAGCAAGGAACAAGCTATTTTTTAAGGGTGCGGAGTGGAAGATTTGGGAGAGATAGACTGGAAATGGCTGTGAATACACCACCCAATGCCTTTAGACATGACAGTGGCCACACGACAGGCCAACTCCTGCACCCGATACATCAATGCAGCTAGCAAGGAGTTAATGGGGGGCAAACCAGTGTCCAAAGATAGTGATTGTGCTTAGACACAACGCACAGCCACGTGGCAAACATCTTAAGCACCCAATCACCATTGTGACTAAAGACGCCTGGTATTTAACTTGTGAGGAAAACAAAGCAGAGAGGTTAGGTTATGATGCCCAAGGCCACTAAGCAAGACACTGTCAGAGCATGGATTAGTGCTCAGGAATTTCTGGCTCACAGCTGTGCTCCCAAACCACTAGAACACACCTTCTTTTCCAAAGGAACTATAATTACTGTAAACAGCACACACACACATTCCTGAGTGCCCATTGCAATGACGTTAGTTGACTTTCAACAGTTTACAAAATAAAATCGACTATAGATTTATAAAATAATGCACATTGTGGAAAAAAGTTTGAATCCATGCAATTTTACAGCAGGGTTGGGGAACCTTGTCTCTTCTAGTGGCCACTTTGAAAACTGTAAGATGTAGTGACAGAAGTAGTAGGAAAAATTAAGTCAAGCTGTTCTTCCAGATTTTATGAGGATGAGCATAATCCTCCACCTGCTGGAATCCATGGCCAAGCTCCCATTGGCTTTAATGGTGGTGGATTGTGCCTTAAGTGGGAGGGTAATGCCTCATGTATTTATATTGTGATATCACAGCCTCTGCATTCTATGGGTGAATAGAGGCTTTCTGGGGTGAATATAATGAAAAATATTGTGCTAAGGAACTCTCAGATGTACATTTTAAAAATCCTTGTTAAATATTTAAAACTTACTGCCATCTACCTCAAGGAATTACAATCTTTTCTATTTTCCTTTTTAAAAAAGATGAAGCTGAAACAGTGGATACATAAATTATCCCATGCTACTATGCCCATCTACACAGCCTACAATCTAGAAAAGCTACTTCCTAAAGATCACAAATTGAGGTAGCAAGCCACTTACTCCAGAGTAGTCCAACAGGATTGCAGTGGGGCTAATATGGAGGAAGGGGTTTGTGGCTTGCAGTACGAGCACAGCATTTAGTCTCTAGGTCTAGGTAACTCTTGGTTTCTACTGAAATGCTACTGAAAAGTGGAGAACACTTGCTCTTATGATGTTGCTGCCTGATCACCATGAAATGACCCAAAACAATGAAATAATTCTGAAAAAATATACCTGCCCTAAATTAAAACAGAATTACTGAGCATATTGATAAACAGGGCTTAATGGGGAAGAGTGAACATGGCTTTAGGAAGGGGAAGTCATGCCTCACTAATTTATTGGAATTTTTTGAGGGTGTAAATAAGCATGTGGACAAGGGTGAGCTGACTGTACTCAGGGACCCGAGTTCACTGCACCAAAAAATCTTAAATNATTATTTGCATAATTAACTTGATTTGCATAACTATGCATGCTGGGAAGCAAATTTGCAACAGGTTTGACATAGAATCACAACTTTGCTAATCAAACACAACTCAAATCCTCTGGAATTTCAGCACCCCAGAATTCCCACCTCATATTAAAACCCCAGACTTCCCTCACCCAAACATAGGGCCTTCAACCCCACCCACAAATTCATTTCCCAGGGACCTATTTACCCTCAGGTCATGGTCACACCTCCCGGACAGACAGCAGCTGCAGCAGCAGTTTTAGTTTGGGGTCAGGCGACAAGTCTATGCCTGAGTCAGGATTTAAAGAGCCTGCAGACAGCCCCCACTGCAGTGGCACTGCAATTTCAGCATGGCACTGCGAGGATTGGCTGATTCTGTGAGGATTGGCTGATTCTGCAAAAATCACTGCAAATTGCAGCAACGCAGTCAACTCAGGTCTGTGGTTTTAAATAACCGTTTCCACTAGTTTGCCCAACACCCACATCAGGCTCACCCGTCTATAGTTTCCTGGAACCCTTTTCAAATATTGGGATTACTTTTGCTACCCTCCAAACCTTTGGTACAGTGGCAGATTTTAGTGATAGGTTACAAATTATCAATAGTAGGTCTGCAACTTCATGTTTAAGTTCCTTCAGAACTCTGAGATAAATATCATCTGGTGATTTGTTACTATTTAGTTTGCCAATTTGCTCTAGAACCCCCCCTCCAGAGTTACACTTATTTGTGACAGTTCTTCCAATTCTTCACCTACAATGACTCTGTCTGGCATGGGTATCTCCCCAGCATCCTCAGCGGTGAAGACTGAAGCAAAGAATTCATTCAGCTTCTCTGCAATATCCTGATCCTTCCTGAGTGCCTCTTTAACCCTCTGGTCATCTAATGGCCCAACCGACTCCCTAGCAGGCTTCTTGCTTCTGATGTACTTGAGAAGTTATTATTATTAGTGTCTTTAGCGAGTCACTCCTCAAATTCCCTCTTGGCCTGTCCAATTAACGTTTTACATCTAATCTGGCAATGCTTATCCTCTTTGCTATTTTCTTCATTAGGACTAGTTTTCCATTTTTAAAAGGACACCTTTTATGCTCTAATAGGCTCCTTCACCATCCCATTTACGCACACTGGATGATGTTTGGGCCCTCGTTACCTTTTTTTCCTTTATGGTACATTTAGTCTGCGCTTCCAAGATGGTGTTTTTAAATCATCTGCATGCTTCTTGCACGCATTTAATCCTCAAAACTGCTCCTTTTGTTTCCCTCTAACTAGTTTCCTCATTTTTGCATAGTTTCCTTTTTAAAAGTTAAATGTTACTGTGGTAGGTTTTTTTGTGTGTCAATCTCCCTCCTGTAGCTAGTGTGTAGTGCTCAGCCAATCCTCCCTAGACAGCTGCTGAGCTCTAACTTCCTTGTGCTCATTATTGCACCCCAGGCCTTAATTACCACTGCTGAGCAGAATCTGTGAGCAATCCAACAGATCCAAGTTTTCTACGGTTATTGGCATGATGTGATTTCAAGGCACAGATGGGCTCTCACTTGAACTGTGGCCAGGAGAGCGGAGCGCACCAAACAGAGGAGGCAGCTCCTGCTTTGGTGCCGTGCATTTGCCTACCTCTGGCGACAATGGACTGTGCTGAGGAGGGTCGAAGGTGTGCAAGGGCACCTGATGTGTACAGAGAGGTACCTGTCAGGAGATGAAGCTTCAATCACCCATGCCCTGGACACAGCTGTACCCACCAAGAAGCTTATCTGGGTGAAGGAAAAAACAGACTGGTGGGAGAACAAAATGTCCTTGTGAGGAGACACTGAGTGAGTTGCAAACTTCAGGCTGCCCATTGCCTTGTCCTACACACAGCTGAGATCTTCAGGCCTCAACTGGAGAAACAAAGCACAGTGATGGGGTTACCCATGGCTGTGGAGAAGCGTGTTGTCATCGCCATTTGGAAGCTTGCTGCTCCCGATTCCTGCTGTTCTGTCGCCCAGCAATTTGGCATTGGAATCTTCGCAGTGGGTATAATACTTGTGGACGTTTGCACTGCGGTTGTGGAAGTGCTGTTTGACATAGGGGTGCAGTTGGCTGACCTCATGGAGATACAAATAGTTTTACTTATATAGCACCCTGTCTTACATGGCACTTGGAGCACTTCACAAAACGTTAAAAACCATATAAACAAATCATTTAAAACAATTTTAAAATGAGGCATGAAAAAGGGAGGACAGAGTACATTGAGGGAACCATCAGTGGGTCCTAAAAAGCACCTAGAGAATAAATACATTTTCAGGTGCTTTTTAAAGGTAAGGAGGAACTGAGATGAACATGTACCGACTTCAGACGCAATGGTGGAACCCCCAAATAGCGGGTGGTTCCTGAGTGCAGATACCCATCAGTGTGAGGTTCCAGAAGTAGGTCTCGAATACAGCCTCAAATATAATGGAGGGCTTTTGGAGGGAGGGGCTCCCACACTGTGTAGGGGTGATCAGTGTGAGTTATATCACCATCATCTGCCCACCCGTAGCAACAACTACTTGAAAGGGTTTTTCTCTGTGGTTCTCCAGGCTGTAGTGGACCGCTGTGCCTGGTTCATGGATATGCTGGCTGGGTGGTCCTGGAAGAACCATGCCACCTGCATCTTCCGTCAGCCTCCTTTTTTGGTTGCATGCACATTAGAGACTTTGAACCATGCACTGAAATTTACATTGACAGGGTGCTCGTATGGCCTGTTTTTCTCAGGGACTCTACCTACTGTTTGAAGCCCTGGCTCATGGAGGCCTACAGCGTTGTCCGCACCCTGGAGCAAAAGCACTTTAACTGGCAGTTCAGCGCCACCTGCTCTGTTGTGGAGAGAGCTTTGGAGCTTTTAAAGGATGCCAGAGATCAGTAGCTGCTAGGATCAATTTACAGCTAAAGCCCACTTCCCTGCTAACCACCACCACCACCTGTGCTCTCCACATTTGGGAGACTGGTGAGGTCATGTTGGAGAACCCCCACTAGCTAGCCCCAGCAAACCAGCGCCCCTGTTCAGACCAGCTGAACCAAGCAGAGCAGTACATAGCTGGAGAGATCTGGGATGCCTTGTCCTAGCCCATCAATCACAATGCTAGCTAAAACACCCACCATCAGTGACAACTGAATAAGCATCGCTGAACTGCTTCAAATGATCTTTTTGTGTCACCAATAAAGCCTTTAAAAATATTTCCTGTATGTCACTGTGTTTTCCTCTGGCCCATCCACAGGGGCGGTGGGCCCTCTAGGAAGGGAGGGGCAATGCCCCTCCTGGCCCCACAGGACTCCCCCAGCCGGCAGCAGCTGCCGCAGCTTTAAAAACAAAACAAAACAAAAACGGCCCCATCGGCATTGCGCTGAATGTGCGGAGCCACCTCGAAGAACCTTGTTTAGAGAGGCAGAGACCATCTGAAGGTTTTTGCCTCTTTAAACAAAGTTCTTTGAGGTGGCTCCGCACATTCTCACCGGTTGTGTGTGCGCAACCTTCCTAAGGAAGCCTTCAGGGTCAAAAGGGAGACATTCTCCCTTTATGTGGAGTGAGTGGCTACAAGCACCGTCCATTCCACATAAACGGACCCTGCAATGCAAGAGTGCCACAGGAGGTACTCTTACATTGCAGGGGCCGGGCAGGGGGAAAGTTCATACAGGGGCACCCAATAGAGGCGCCCCCGGTACGATGAACTAAGAGCTGTGCGTGCATCAGCAGCTCCCATCCCCCTGCACAGGATGGGCCCCAGCCTGTGCAGGGGGCTGGGAGCTGCTGATGCACGCGCAGCTCTTAGCCTCCCCGAGTCCCTTCCTTCCTCCCTGCTGGATTCCAGCAGGGAGGGAGGAAGGAACTCGGGGAGGCTAAGAACTGGATGCAGTTGTCCCTAGTCCCTCCCTGGATGCAGGCGGTGGCACGACACTGAGGTCGGATGAGGGGAGGTCAGGACCCGGCTCCACCATGGTTGGTAAGTAAGTTGCGGGGCCCGAGGTGGAGGGGAGTGCGGGCACACGGGGGGAGTGGGGGGATACATGGGGGTGAGTGTGGGCACATGTGGGGAGCAGGGGGTACATGGGGGCAAGTGCAGGCACACAGGGGAGTGGGAGTGGGTTAGAGTAGGGGGAGTTGGGAGCCAGGGCTCCTGGGTTACCTGGGAAGGGAGTGGGGGGCTAGTGGGTTAGAGTAGGGGGATGCATAGGTGGGAGCCAGGACTCCTGGGTTCCCTGGAGAGGAGTGGGGGGCTAGTGGGTGAGAGAAGGGGGATGCTATTGCTACTGGCAGTTGTAGATTAGCCAGCTGTAGGCCTGAACCTCTGCTTTTCCTATTGACATTTACAGGCTAGCCAGGTCTGGGAACTCCAAAAGGAAGCACAGAGGCACAGGCATGCAACCGGCTGTGGGCCCTAAGTGCATGGCCAGTGGACTCTCCACCGCTTTTTTGGTGCATCCCCCTTCCCTTCCAAACCTTGGCCCCCATAGTAGCTTATTGCCATGGCATACCACCATTCTTCAAATACCCCCTCCTTCCCTTCCCTTCCCCTCCCTCCTCACACCCCCCAAAGTGGTTTATTGCTATGCCATACAGCCATTCTCTCAGAAACTTCCCACCCTCTCCCAAACTTCCCTCCTTTCCCAGAAGAAGCACAGAAAGCATGGGTTATGAAAAATTTAAAAACTGTATTAAACTTTATATATAAAACTATAAATATCAAACCGCTTCTTTTTCTGCCTGCATGTTTTGGGGGCTCACTTGGGTGGTGGGAGGGTCATTGTCCCAATCCTCCTCCATGCATCTGGCTGTGGAGAAGTGTTTGCAGGAGGTATGTGGGAATGAGTGGTGTGGGTGGAGTCTTGCCTGGTGCAGGAGCTGTTTCCTGGCATGAGTGCAGTATGGAGAAGGCTTGGGTGCTTTCCCTGGGAAGTGGATTGCAGGGAGAACCAGGGCAGGCAGTCAGGTTCTACATAGTTGGGCATGAACTACCGGTGTGGGTTAGAAAATGGCACCTGCTCCTGTGCAACAATGCTCGTGATTGTGGCAGTAACATGATTGAGAAGGAAGCTCTGAAGATGGATGGAGCGGGACAGGCTACTTTGAGTCTGTGCCCACATCTCACTCATGTGCCCACATCTACTCACCTTCTCGATCATGCTGTCTGACCGCTCCAACTGCTGCCAGAGGTGAGCCCAGAGCCTGTCCTCCCACAGGCAGGCCGTGGCAGCAAAGGTGTTGAGTTCTGCCACAGCAGCTGCCTATGCTCCTGGGCCATGCCGTTAATGGCATCATGGTTCGCATCCACCCACCACTCCCCTTGCCAAATCCTCCCTGCATCACTGGTTGCAGACCCGCTGGGCGCTTGTGGCTGAGGATTCTGCTGGCAGACCTGTAACAAGGAAAGTCATTACTTCAGATCATCTCACCCACCCTGCCATCCCAGTGTTTTAGGCCACACCTGCCCAATTTTCAACCCTCCCCCTGCCTGAAGGGTATGAGTACCTGGCTTAGGCAGCTGCTGGAGCAGTTGCTGCATCATGTAACTAGCATCCTGTGACTCTCCTCCCGTGACCAATATAGAGGAGTGAAGAACATACAGAAATCAACCCCCACCATTATCATCTCCCCCTGGACTGCCATTTGGGCTCCCCCCTCTGCAATCCCACTGTGGTGCCTTCCCTCTCCCCCTGCCAGCCTACAGGCCCGCCCTGGTGCCATTCCACCCACACCTGTTTCCATCCGGTGGAGCGGTTTCCCAGCGATTTTCCTGCTGCTCCACATTCTCCTGGCCAGCTGACAACACGGTAAAGAAACATAAGTACATAACAAACGGGAACCTTTATCATGCAGCTGTGGAAATGCAAACACTCCCCACCCCCCTCAGGTACATTAACTTACTGTTCACCGCCACCTCCTCTATAAAGGTGGCATNCACTCCCCACCCCCCTCAGGTACATTAACTTACTGTTCACCGCCACCTCCTCTATAAAGGTGGCATGAGGGTCCTCTGTCACTTTAACCAGAACCTTGAGTGACTCCTTGAACAAGGGCTGGTTCTTGAGCTCGAGGGAATAGACCATGAGCATCATGGTGTCCGTGTTGACCCTTGCTAACTCTGGGGTGGAGATGGGCTTAGAGGATCTCCCCTGGCAGTAGCGGTTTCCATGGGGGGAGCAGTTGCAGCAGGAGTAGGGAAGCCATAGCCACCTGCTTCTGGTCCTGGTGAAGGCGCAGCTATACTGGTGGGATACAACGATGGCTCCATCTACACAGAGAAATCAGTCAAAGAGCTCGTAATAGAGCACTGTTTACTTCCTGAAGCTACAGGCAAAGTTGTTCCAGATTGCCTTGTATCCATGACTCAAATCATTGGCCCATGTCCAGTGCTGGTTCATGTCCTGGGTGTAGCCCTTGGTGCTGACGGACCTCTACATGCAGAAGGATGCATGTAACTAAATTGATGGGTCACAATTGATGGGACATGGACACTTGGGTGTAGATTAGCCTGCATTTGCCTGCACCGCGGGCTTAGCATGCGCTGGGCCCCCATGCTGAATAGCTGGTGGGGGAAAACACTTAATAAATGGGCAGGTGGACACACACCTGGTATGGGCTACTGTTTTCTTTGTTAACAACCTTTGTCACTACTCCTTGCATTTGGGACCAACATTGTAACCACATCCTCTCTAAACTTCAATAGCTCAAGCTCTTGGGCTTAGAAAAGAGTCAACTGAAGGGGTGTGTGTGTGCTATGACAGGTTTACAAAATCCTGACTGGTGTGGAGCAAGTAAATAGTGAGTTGTTATTTACCCTCTCAAAATACTAGAACTAGGGGACACTTGCAGGTTTGTTTTTAAACAAAGGAATTACTTTCCCACACAATTAACCCATCAAACGTATTGCCAAGGGAAATTGTGAAACCCAACACCTGGACGATCCCTCTGTCGATGAGCTGGTCCGGCTTTGGAACACCATGCTGGAGGAGGCCAGGGTGGCTCCGAGACGCCCTCTGCCTCTGTCCCGTCACCGTAGGGCCCCTTGGTTTACAGAGGGGCTGCGGTGTATGAAACGAGTAGGCAGGAGGCTGGAGCAATGCTGGCATCGGACTCGATCTGACTCCGACCAACTTCTCCATAGGGCCCATTTGCAGTCCTATGTTGAGGCTGTGAGGACAGCAAGGAGGGAGTACCTTGCTGTCCTCATAGGGTCTGCAAAGTCATGCCCGGCGGAGCTGTTTCGGGTGGTGCGGGAGTTTGGCCTCGCTCCACCTGGACAGGGACGTGTCCCAGGCCTGCTGCGAGGAATTTGTCAGCTACTTCGCAGACAATATTGTTCAGATTCAGAGCAACTTTGCAGCCGGTTTAGGGGCAGTAGACGGAGAGCGTGAGGTGATGGAGGCTCCGTCTGGTCCAACTTTGTGGGGGGAGTTTCAGGAAGTGACACCAGCCGATGCGGTGGATGTCCTGGGGTCTATGCGAGCCACCAGTTGTGAACTCGATCCGTGCCCGTCCTGCCTCCAGGGAGACATTGGGGACGGTGCTGACGAGGGTGATCAACGCGTCCTTGCAGCAGGGGAGGTTGTCGCCTAGTCTCAAGGAGACTGTGGTGCATCCCCTGCTGAAGAAATCATTGTTGGACATGGACGCACTCGCCAGCTACCATCCTGTCTCTAACCTTCCCTTTTTAGGG
>QEPC01010852.1:3220177-3246046 GCA_003113815.1 Sphenodon punctatus
AAATAAACAAACAGGGGGGGGGGGAAGGAGAGAAGGGGTGTCAAACAAGAACTGGATAGGATAGGTCCGTAGCCATTAGTCAAGCTGGCGAAGAGATGGGGCTCTGATTGCCAGGAGCTGGAAGTAAATGGCAAGAATACCATTACCATAGGTCCTTTATAACCCAAGCCTCTGAAGCAACTAAACCTAGCTGGGTTTCTTTAGACATAACATTATTCAGTGTTCTGTAACAGTGTCCTATCGTCACAATGTTTAGACATACGGTCAACACAACGTTCACCCTAAACACTGATTAAACTGTCAAGACCTGGCAGTTGTTCATGTCGTGTTTGGGGTGAACACTGTGTTGACCGTACGTCTAAACACTAATGGTAGGACACTGTTATTGAACACTGAACAGCGTTATGTCTAAAGACAGCCGCTGTGGTTAGACAGGAGGCTTGGCTAGTTGGACTGTGAATCTAGCGTAGTATAACAGTTTTTATATGTATTTATAGCAATTTAAAACATGCTTATTTTTTTTAACCCAGATGCATATTCTGGAGCCCTTCAATTACTCTGCAGGTGCACAGATCACAGTCCCTACCATGCCGGAAAGTCTTGCCTGGTAGTCCGATTGACAAAACAGCAGGTCCCCTGAAGCCTGTGGGGCAAAGCAACACTGCAATTCTGTGTTGTTAATCTAGAACAAAAGTATAGCACTTTCTGAGCTAGTCTACATGGGAAGTTTCACTATTCATAAGATTTAAAAATGATTTAGTTAAAACAAGTCTGTGTGGAGGCATTCTTACAATGGTTTAAAACTACTGTAGCTTAAACTAAAACAAAATAAGCTTGGATTAAACTGAAATAAGTGTCACTACTCCCCTACCCCCTAAGTACTATTCACTCTTATTTTGTACATAGGTTTCTCTGCCATTCAGTCATTTGCTTATCCTATCACTGTCTCAGCTATAGGTAACTTTAAGTCTTTTACTATTAATAGCTCCCTTATTGTAGCTCTCCTTTTGCTCTGCATTCCCTTCCCTATCTCATTCTCTCCTCAGCCTCCATCTAATAGCAATGTCCTAGATCCTACCCCACCCTTGATTCTGTTTTGCTTGGTTGCTTCAGCCATTACAGCCATTTATTTATCCCATCACTGTCCACAGTTCCAGGTATTTTTAGTTATTTATTATCAATAGCTACTACATTGTTGTATTTCCCCTTTTGTATTCCCATCTCCTCCCCACCTCATTCTCCTCTCCCCTCCCTCAATGGGTTCAATGGGCACATCCCCCAGCACTGCACCTACCTCTGCTTTGGCTTGGTTTCTTCATTTTTTAACAGCAGACCTGCTTGAGAAGGACCCTGTGAGGTCTGAAAGCTTGCATACCTCCACTGACTGTAGTTGATCCAATAAGAGATCACTGAACTACTTTGTCTCTATTGCACATAGACTGCATTCACACAAGACATAGGAGCGCAAATTGCTCCCCATCCCCCATTTTATTGCTCATGTAAATGACTTGGTTCACAAGATCCTGCATGAGCAAGTTCTGAGTCACTTACAACCGAGGAGCTGTAAACCAAGATTTAATAATAGAGCTAAGCCCTTCCTATGCTTTGCTGATGATGTGCAAAGGACCAATCACTTTTATTGCCTTTTCTTATTCCTCCAGTCAGAGACATGTTTGGGGGGACATGCTGGGTGGCCAGCGCACGCCCACTCACCTCAAGTCATTTCTTTCAGCCAGCATTGCTAGTGTACAAAGATCAAAGTGTGCTGGATCAACTCCCAGGTGCTTCTGCTTTCAGTGTTTAACTCCATGTAACAAATGCCCCACCCCAACTCAAGAGGCAATAACAGCCACCAAGATTGAGAGGCTTGTTAGCAGCTCATAAAGAATAGCACGACAAGATTTAATGTGAAGGGAGATTTGGCCTCACGTGTGAAGGATGATAAAGCACAACGGTACTCTCACTCACATCATTAAAGGGCTGGGAGAAAAGGCTTGTGTGAATGCAGCCATAGTCTCAAGTATGCGTTTCAAAACCAACCCTTTAATTAGAACAGTGCAACATTCCATTTATACAAGCAGTGATCGATCATGCTTGCATTTTCTTCAATATTGGCACTGCGATAGCAACAGGAAAACAGAAGGGGATAATATGCTAGTTATAGAAGTTTCTGCATAGTAGAGAGTTTCAGGAGAAATCTCTTGGTATTAGAGGTTTGGAAATCAAAACCCAGAGCATTGTGTCTCTCAGGAAAATTAACCTCTCTCTGAGATGAGAGAGTTGTACGTCTAGCTAGTTACTATTTGCAATTGCTGTCCCTTAGGCAAGTTGTGCTCACTTGGACTCCACTCCTAAAAGTGCTCTACTACCCCAAGCTGCAATTCACTTCAGTGAAGTTCTGTTTGAAGATCCGGCTGCCCATGGCTTCTAATGCACTGCGTAACTTCTTTAGAGTCACCTAAACTTCTTTATGCTGACCTGTCTGGTTTTTCCCAAACACAGTCTCAGTAGATTATGAACAATAATGGAACATGGACAGAGCTACTTTAAACTGCCTCTTTGTGGGTGAACCTTTGCAGAGTTCCAAGTTTACACAAGAGCTTCTCTAGTCACAGTTTTGGAATAGGCAAGCCCTAGTTTGTAATTCATGTCTCAACTCCTTTAGGATTGCCTCAAGCACTTTTGTGAACACTGGTGTGGAAAGACATTCTTGAACGCAACAGCTTGTGTTTTTACAAATCAAAGACAATTTTGTATCAAGGGGCGTAAGTATTGAGAATACCATAATAAGGGACCTATGTTCACTGTGGTTTCCTCCTTGCTGCCACTGGGGAAAGTGCAGCAAACACAGGTCCCTGACCATAATCTTCAAGCAGATACATGCATCTGTTTTATGCAAAAACAATCTAGAATTTAGTTCAGTATTTAAATGTTATTTCACCAATAAAACCAGTATATAAAACAAATGATGGCAAAACACACAAAGTATTACAATGCTAAAAAGACATCCACCCACTTTAACTGATTTCAGAACCCTTAACTTTTCTATTATGAGTAAATAGCATTACCAGAAATTTCTCATTTTTGGCATTAGACACACATTTTGTTGTTACATCTCTATGTACAAACATGTCTCTCACTAATTTGCTATGTTCCACTTGGACCTTTGTAGGAATAAAATAAGTAACAGGTACTGGAATATTTCCTCTCTAAAAGATACACATTCAACACTGATACCGGTTTTTGGCCATCCAGGGACCAGATCCACGAGCTGGGGGGATCCACGGACCACTTACGCTACAGTACCCCCGAGGGTTTCAATGGGACTACTCTAGAGCAAGTGGTTTGTGTATTGCAGTCAAGGAGTTCTGTGAAAGCTTAGTCCAATTCCATGACATTTAGTGTGAGCCGCCCTGAGCTGCCAGAGGCAGGAGAGGACGGCATAAGAATTGCAGTATAAATAAATCAATCTCCATGGTGTTTCTGACAGTAGCATGTGTGGGGCAGGGTATAAAAACAAACAGTCATGGGAAGGGAAGAGGTGCTTTCATGGCTGTATTCTCTTTGGAATGAAGCTCTGCCTACAATTTCTATTCTGGGTTCAGCTGCCTGGAGCTAGCTTCTTTCCTATAATCAGATGCATCGCACCAAGTGATATCCAAGAAATAGCTAATGGGAGGAAAGGATGTGGTAGCTGCAAGCATGCAGCAGTGTAAACTTCTATTCAGCCATCTATGCAGCCATGATGACATGACTGATTTCAGTACAGGCTGTAGTTGTGTGGCTTTATCATTATCTCTGGTAATACTCTTAGGATGTTGAAGAAAGTCAGCACTGAACAGGCTTCAGTAGCACTGCAGACATGTTATTTTACAGATAGTCACTCAAAGACTTTTACGCTCTAATTTACAGTTAAAGAGTAAAGATGTCAATGTATTACTTTTTTTCAATCAGACATGAGAAACATTACATCTATCCCCTCCTTCCCCCTTCAAGGGTGGTGAGTGGGGGAGGGATAATAAGGCTCTGCCCTGCCTCCCTCTCATTCTCCTCCCCTGTGCCAGACTCACAGCTGAGCTGGCAGCACATACACAAAGCTATTTCAGCTGTGAGTCAGCGAGGGAAGGATACTGTGCAAGTAGCTAGGGTGGGTACTTGTGCAAGAAAAGGGGAAAGGTTGGAAGGGGGTTGCCTGTAGACTGGGGAGAAAGGAGAAATGGGGTGGATGAGTTGGGGGAAGGCAGGGAGGAGGGAGCCCTCCTTTAATACAAGGAGCTCCCACAATCAAAACAGCCTCCAGGTGGTGATCCGGTCAGCCCCACGCCAATAGCAGTGCCTGCAGGGAGGAGAGTGTAATTTTCCTGGTTGCTGTCAGGAGCCATGCCTCCCTCCACAGAGGGCCAACATGGCTGCCAGACTCTGCCAGTGAGTACCCCCTTCCCTCAAGCCTGTTTTCCTCCTCCTCCTCCTCCCTGCCTTCTCCCACATCCTACACCCACCTTCCCATTTCTATCCTCCTTCCTGCCTTCCCGCAACCCTCAATTTCTTCCCCCTCCCCACCTTCATCCCCATTCACCCCCATTTCTATCCCTCTGCCCTCTTCTACCCATTTGTACCCCTCTCCTCCTCTCTGCACCCCTCATTTCTGCCTCTCTTTCTCCCTGCTTTTCCCCATCCATCCACCCCCATTTGAAGAGGAGGACGTTTAAAGCCATTTTTATGAACCATAATGGAGCACTAAAGGGGCCAGGGATCCATGTTCACTGCTTCTTCCCCACTGGCAGCAATGGGAAAAACATGATGAACATGTGCGCCTTTCAGGGAGCAAACAACTTTGCTTTGTAATTCCCATTGAAGATAGCTTCCACCAGGCCATTTCACACACCAGAACTAACTACTTTTAACTGTAAATTCTATTTCAGACTGCAGAGGAAAGTTCTTGAAAAATCTATAAGACTCATCTAAAAAGGCACAGCAGCCTCCTTATTCTTCTAGTGAAAAAAGACCTCTGAAAAATTAGTTGAGTGACAACAGTGAACAGTTCTGAATAAGTTACAAAAGCTTGTTATAAAGAAAATTCAAGATTGCTGCATAGTATTCCTATAAGAAGTGGATCAACCAACAAATAAATGCTCCCATTTTCTCAAAAATGATTGGCTTAACACCCTTGACCATACAGGACCTTGTGGCAATTACAGGTTTGGTGGCACACCTAAGCCTCTTGCTCTGCAGTTGACTATTGTTAAAATGTTCAGCACCTTTGGTGGGTTAAGGGGCGTCAGCTACACGAAAAATAAAACTATCAACTTCTTTTTCTACTTGGCCCTCAGAAATTAGCAATTATGACATAAAAAGGCGAAACGATGTAGTGTCCTAACTTTATACTTCACTTGTTTCCTTTGCACAGATGCTGACAGATACAGGAGAGCCTTCTCCTGTGCAAAACGTTGCAGAGAGTATCAGAGCAACTGAAATTTCATTATAATTGCCAAAGCATGCAAACAAAGTTATACTTTTTTATAAAACTTGACAATCATTGCCTACATACATTTCAGTTTCTGTTTTGAGTGCACAATTGGCACTTCATATAATTTTATTGAGATACGTATACTAACTAGTCACATAAGCCCACCAAAAAACCCTCCTTTAAAAAAAAAAAAAATTTTTTTTTTTTTAAGACTGCCATAAAGCCAGAGCAGTTAAACAAAAATGTATGATAAATCAGTAAGACACAAAGTACATCTGTAAACTGTTGTGCTGAATTCATTGCATTGCTCTTCCACTTTAAAAAAGGATAAAGCAAGAAAAACTGTATTTTAGCAACTAGCTTTGCAAAAGCTGTGTGAATTTTTGTTAGAGGTAGCATGTGTTAGAGCAGAAAATATAGCCTAATCTGGCTGTAAAAATTTCTAGAACAGTAGCTGCAAATATCTGTAGCTGAGTGGAAGAGCTTGTTCTAGAAAAACAGGTAAAGTTATCTCAACTTAAAAATGAAAGACAGTAGAAACATTAGTACATTTACTCAACTGCATGTAGTTTAAATGATACAGAACTTCAGATTATTATATTAGAAATCCAAATAAAATTATTAAACATATAAATTTGCCATTCTGCTGACACTTGCAATAAGCTCCCATCCATGCTTAAATTTGACTACTACTTATATCATGTCATACATGTCTCTATTTTCTCAAGATAGGACACAGTGGGAAGATCCAGTTAAGCATTCTTTTTAAAAATGTGCAAAAAGTTTCACAAATGATTTATACACAATGTGTGTAAATAACCTGATTTTATAGCACTTTTCATCATATCTTGATTTGTTGAATTTAACATGTAACTTTTAACTTAATACACTGGCTATTTCAAACACTAGTAATTTAAGGCATCTTGCTGTATACAGTTTCTCAATAGTGCAAACAAAAATAGTCTTTAATATTTTGATTAAAACAATATAAACATTTCAAAGTTTTCAACATAACTGAAAAATAGCTGCACATTTAGAGTTCTCTGGTGAACCACAAATAAAAAAACCAACTATTTATGGTGATTGGCTTCCATGATTCCAATTAACTGGTTCTGCAATTCTGTCTTCATGATGGAAGAAGTTACATTCTTTTGTGCAACACTGTAGTAAAAACACAGTAGCACTTAAATGACTTCACCAAGTAACTGATCAAATCCCAAATGCAACAAAGGCATACAGTTTTCATAGTGCACTTTCACCTCACTGAAGTAAAAGCTGCTCCTATTAGACATTTTCCCACTTCAATGTGAAGTAGACTGTTAGGATTTTATTAGTGGTTTCATCAAACAGGTTTGGAAGGTCTAGTCCTCTTCTGCCAAGACAGTTCTCAGAGGAGACATACTTTGGAAATAGTACATAATCCAGAAATACGTAAAAGGATTATTTAGCCCAACGTGCAGATCTCGGTACTCCAAGCATGTCAACGTAGCTGTAATAAATAAGCATCTACATCCTAAAAGCAGAGGAAAAAATGCTTAGTGTTACAGTAAATAAATAATGAAATTCAGAAAACAATATACACCTTCCTTTTGTGATCCCCTCAGGCATATTATAAAGTGAACATACTGAGTTTTGCCAAATTGACCCCATTCAGGGCCTGGTGTACTTGCAAGTACAGTGGAAACAAACTCTGCCTCAGGAAATCCTACATTCCCCTTGTATTCATCTATCCACCTTCACCACCACACTAGCAACTGAAAATAGTTTTCAAAAAATAAGGTTTTCTGTTACGATCTGCAGGCAGCCTAGGCCTAGGCTCAGAACTCTCAGAGTGTGTCTTAGAAGGGAAGCACTCACTATTCTGCCAAAATGTATTGCTTTTTGTTCTGGCACACCGACTCCTTAGCTGCAAGCTAGAGTTCCTCATTCAACAAGAGTGCAACAGAGGATGAGAAAGGGGGAGGGGACAGCAGGTCAGGCCCTCCCACAGCCCTCCTCTGGGTGTATTCATGGCAGTTTGTCAGAACATCTCCTTTCCTGTGACAGTCACCCCGCCCTAGCAGCTGCCTGGCAAAGCCCCAATGCTGGAGGCCTCTCTCTAAATAAAATGCTGCTGGTTGCACCCCTGCTCCTGACATCATACACTACTGGAAGCATATAATCCTTGTGCCAAATGCTGGAAAGCAAAGCACAGCTTGTAGATAAATCCCAGGAGGGTAGAGGTGATCAAGGGAGTGTAAGAGAAAGTATCAGGTGACTGAATGCAGCAAAACGTCAAGTAGCACAGCAACTGAATCAGAGTCCACCTCAAATTACAAGGATAGGACTATTAATGGCTATTAGCCAAGATCTGCCTAAATTCTCTGACTAATGGAAATTGGAATTGAAACCAGAGTTCGTTCATTCCATATATGCTCTATTCTTGTACGCTTTGGCTGCTTTCCGACATTACGTGGGGTGGGGAAAACTTATGCAAATCATGGTTCTGTAATTGCAGGGATTAGCGCATGTGAAAATGTACTAATCCCCTTTTATCATGCAAGAACAGACGTCCTTGTAAAGGCTACATTTGGAGACCCAGTAATGCATGAGCATTCTCACATGATAAAAGGGGATTGGTGCATTCTCACAGGCACTAATCCCCATAATTACAGAGCCACAATTGCGACTGTGCAAGCCCTCCCTCCCACATGACATTGGAAAGCAGCCTTCCTCTGGCACTGACCACTGCCTGGATGGATCATTGGTCTGACCCTGTACAGCAGTTCTTATGTTCCTAGATTAATGGAGCAGGTCACCCCTCCCAAAGCTATAATTTCAAACAGTGTGCATACTTAAGATGACACTTTCAGTTGACACACCGATTATATTTCCAAGTATATTTCAGCCTTTTTGTCCATAAAAAGAGTCTGAAACTTGCAAGACATGCATTTTCTTCAAGGAGCTGCTAGTTTTTTGATAAACTAAAGCAGCAAGCTACTTGATTTGCTGTCAAGTAGAGAAAGTAGAAATAATTTTTTTATATATATATATATATATAAATATATATATATATATATATATAAATATATATATATATATATATATAAATATAAATGCAGAGTGGCTAATGGCAATGATTAAATATTTATACAATGTCCATCCCCATAAGATTTGAATTCCTTAAGCTATTAAATACCTCCATCCTCTTGTCCTGCCACACATGTACACAAATGAAGGTACATGGAGTGTAAGTGGTTTATAAAATTAAACTTTTGGGAAAGGTACACTAGGCTCATCATGTTATTGGTAATATTGTAACTGGACATTTCTAAATTCTTTTGATTCACTTTCTTGAAGTTTCAAAGAAAAACCATATCCTAAAACAAAAGTTAGCTATCCTCTACTCCACAACAATGACAAATTTGGTACCATCAGGTATGATGCATTATTACACTGGCAACTGAACACTACTCGAAACAATTACCTTAGCTATATTACCAGTATATCCTGGAACCAAAGTAAGATGATTTTCTTGTTCCCACAATCCACTTAACTGTTGTTTTAGAACATGAATATTTCTGTAAATGAATGCATGTATAATTACATATCAGTCTCTGGTGTGCTGTGTAAGTTATCTAAGAAATGTTTTACAACAGACATGGTCTTACAAGGCTCAATATTGGACACTGAAACATCTAGCAGTATATGCTTAAAGGTAATTTCCAGTTAAGACAAATACAATAATTTGTGTTACTTTCAAAGAACATTTATACTTATTAAAACCTGTCTAAAAGTTTGTTTCAAGTTGTGCAAATCGACATCTAGTCCTGTGCATTGGAACTTGCCATCTCTTAAACATGAAGCTTTATTTTCAGGTTATTGTCCACCACCCAAAGCTCTCCTTTTGTCAAGAAAATGCGCAGTTGAGCCCTTGAAATTATGGAGCAAACAACGAACTAGGTAATTAACGAAGAGCACAACTATAGGAAAGTCTGAAAATACTTTATTATACTAACCCATCTTCTACCTTTTCTGTATATGCAGACAGTTCTGACCACCATCTCTTAATGACAGCCTGAAGCCAGTTTAAACCAACTACCACATATCTGTAATAGATTGAGTACAACTAGATGTAACATAAGCACAGAAAGCAATGCAACAATAGGAGTATTTCACAGAAGAGTTAGACATTTTCCATTCTAAAACAGTGGTAAGAGTCCACAGAAGACAAATTTAATTCTTAAAATGCTCTGTGGCAGAACATTACCTCAGAAAATTGAATAATTGCTGAGGTTTTACCACCAGGGCCAGCCGGGGCCATGGGCTGGGCCTCATGACTCGAGAGGACCTCACAGGGAAGCCATTCCCTGTAGCCTCAGGACTCCTAAGGCCCCAGGACAGGCACTTTCTGGAGGGCCCTCTACCTGCCTATGACTCTCAGCCCATGGGGTGGCTGCTTCCTGTCCGTCCCCTGCCCCCTTTCCCATTACTTTCTTTGCCAGGTGAAGCAGAGTCCCAAAGTCACATCCAGGAATAGTGCCGGTCACATCTTTCCCAAATACTGGAATCCTGCTACACGGTTGCTGCTGCTGCCTCCAATGGTCCCACTGCCAGGGCCCTGCTGCCAGAGCCAAGAAGCAAGACCGTATGGTGGCAGCAGCAGCAGGATGCCAAGGAAGAGGTAGTGCTGGTCCTGTGCATGTCTCTTGGTCCCAGGGTTGGCTGATTCCTACAGAGCTGTGCTCCCCACCCCCCCAGTACATGAGGTGATGGGGACAGGAGGCTGGGCTCCACAGGATTTGGCCATCCTAGGGGCAAAGAATAGGATTAGGGAGCACAGCAGTGATCCCTCTCCCCCATCCATTGCCTGGAGCAGCCAAGTCAAATCTGTGAATCCCCACCTTCTCAGAGGCTGGCCCAGCTTACTATTTTTACAGGTGAATCTTCATTCAGCCATTAAAGCCCCAACCCCCTCCTCTGTGGCTGTGAAAGGACCCCTGAAGAAATAGTGCAGTTCCAGAGTACTGACTACAGGAGAGGTCACACAAAGAAATGAACTTTTGATCTGGGATCAGCGCATGAGCTTCCAACACAGAATGAGTGGTGAATGTGCACCAAGAGGATTTTTATTACTATGCACGAGAAAGTTGTGTAAAAGGGGAACAATTTAAGAGCCCCTTCAGATTGTGGGGTATCAGGGAAGGATTCTCAAAAAGAATAAAAACGATGGTAAGATTTGATACTCACTCTTCAAATTTGCTTTTAAGCAGAGATTTTAATAAAGGCAAGAGATCTACACAGCAGCCAACTGAAATATATGTTTTTTCTTCCTGTAAACTAAAACAAAGTGGTGTCAAAGTACATGGGCTTGGACATATTCATCTGAATCCCATTCAAATGCCATATTCTGAAAAATGATGCTTTACCTGCTCGTAAGGACAGGAAGACAGTCTACCACTACACCAAGATCCTGTATCCTAGAGGTATTAGGGGAAAATAGGTAATTAGTAGATTATGTGGCACTACAGAATACAATCAGACTTCATTTAATTGAAGAAATCATGAATTGTAGCTAAATTACAAGCTGTTTCTAGTTCAGGAAAGAGTAGTAATTTTGGGACTGCTGCTGTTTTGGAGTAAGAAAACATCACTTTACCTCACTAAGTAGGCTACAAGTTCATTTATACTTCTTTTTCTCCAGAAGGTTAAAGCTACATTCAGTCTCAGATTTCTACTGAAGAGGACTTGTGCCATAGTATCATGGTCCTGAGAAACCTAGAAATATGAAAGTTTTCCAATTTAAGTACTGGCTAGTTATTGCCCAGTGAATTGATGCAATAAATGCTATTAAACTAAATACAATTATTTTTCTGTAAGTTTTGTAGTAATAAAAGTAATCTTAGAGAGCGATCCAAAATAATAAAATGCAACTAACACTAGCTTATACATGCACTTATATGTACAGGTACATTATGTTAGAAATATAGCTGCTCCACAACTATGGAACTCTCCTCCCCCTGGAGATTTGTCAGAGTTTGCTCATCTTTTGGAAGAAATGCAAGACCTTTTTCTTTGGTGGGCTGGAATAGAGTTGGGTGCGATTGGGTGTGGGGGTTAGGGAGAGGGTTGGTGGGTGGGGTTTAGGGGTATAAATGTTTTTAATAGTTATGTTTGCGTATGTTTTTATATTTTGTGACCCACTCTGAGCCTTCATGAAAAGGGTAGGGTAGAAATCCACTAAATAAATAAAATAAGTAAACGCTAAAACTCTATTTTCAAGATGCATGTCTAAAGTTAGACATTAAGGGCACAATCCATATTCATCTATCCGTAGAAAGAGGTTGCACAAGCTGCATACTCGAGGGCTGTACTAGGCTTAAGTAGCAGATCTTCATTCATAGCAAGTGGCACCATTGCCCATCACCCAGTCTCACTTGTGCATCTTCCACATCCCAGCACAGCTCCTCTGCATGGTGTTTAAGTGCAGACGTGGATCTGGCCACTGTCATCCATGCTTTTATCACCTTGAGGCTAGATTACTGCAATGCGCTCTATGTGGGGCTGCCCTTTTTGAGTGTTTGGAAGCTGCAGCTGGTGCAGAATGCGGCAGCTTGGCTCTTTTCGGGGAAGAGTTGCCGGGAGCACATTACTCCTGTGTGCACTGGCTCCATCTAGCTTCCTGGGCAGAATTCAAGATGCTCTGACCTTTATAGCCTTAAATGGTCTGGGTCCCATATATCTGAAAGACCACCTGTCCTACCATGTTCCATTGTGGCCCCTACGATTGGCTGGGAGCGCCCTCTTGCAGGCTAAATCTCTTACCATTGTCTATGGGATGGGGGTGCGCAGGGTGTTCTCGGTTGCTGCCCTGCTTTTGTGGAACCTCTTTCTCCAGGAGGTTCACTTGAGCTCAAGCCTAAGCATTTTCTGAAGGTGGTGTAAAACATTTACATTTGAAAAAAGCATTTGGTGGGCGAGGATAGGGGTTGGTTGGTTTTTTGGGTAGGGTTGTGGGGGAGGGTGCAAGTTATTATTGTTTGAATTTTTCTTGTCATTGTTTTATGCATTGTGAGCTACTCAGCCTCTCTGTTCGGAAGGGCGGCGTATAAATTTGAATGAATAAATAAATACACTAATTCAGGCCAGAACTTTGACAAAAACCTGAAAATGAAAATTGTGCCTTTAGTTAAGTAGCCTGATCTTTAAAAATTCTAGGTACTCATCAGTTTTCTTTATCTTCGATGGATACTGCTACATAGCCAACACTTATAGAAATCAAGCCTTATTTAGCTATCTCTACAAGGATTTAGGGGCCTAAATTTAGGCAACCACTTCCAAAAATCTTTAGCCCCATTTCTTAATATAAATCTATAAATATATAACTCGTTATAACACACATATTTGTTTGGAATCCAAACACATACACAATGGAATTTTTTTTTTTGTTATTGACGCCCTTCCACACCTTATACACCATGTCAAAAAAAAGAAGCTGGTAATTAACATGCGTTAATTCCTGTAGCTAGAAGTCCATACACGATGCCAACATTTAGGTGTAACCACTGCTCCGATGACAGAAGTCCTAGGTTCTTCCCAGGGCTGCTTTCAGATCCCTCATCGTCTGTGAACAGCACCCTGGGCAGGGATTCAGTGCCTCCCAGTGGAAAATGGAATAGTGATATTGACTATTTTTCATTTCAATAGTGCTTTCAGTGTTTTACAATCCTTATCTAGTTTACCTTCCTGTGAGGTAGGTCATTATTTCCACTTTACAAATAGGGAACAGAGGCTGAGAGACAATGACTTGCCCAAGGCCACCTGTTGAGTTCATGACTAAAACAAGATTTGAACCCTGGCCTCCCAGGTCCAACTCCAACAACTTATCCACTAAGTTAGTCAGTTTCACCATTAAATTTCCAGTCAATTTCTCAATCCCTACATCAGCCTAGGGTGGAAATCTGACTTTTAGTGTTAGTCAGTCTGAATTGCTTCAGTGTGGTGAGGAACAGGGGGAGGGGTAGCTTGCTCCCAAGCTACGTGTGGAACCAAACTCAGGTCCAAGTTTCAACAATTTTGTGGAGCTGTGAACCCTGATCTATCCCATAGTCACTCCCATGTAATAGTATATGCATATATACACAGACACAAGAATGGCAGGGGCTACTGTTGTGTGTGGAAAACCCCTTAGAATACTCATCCCTTGAGAGATAGTCACTTAGAAATTAAATGCAAAGTCTGATCTACACAAGTATGAAAATGCATAATTGAGCACTAACAGTGACTGTAAATTAAATATGCTTCCTCTCTGTTATTTGAAATATATACATATATATATATACAGTTAACCCAAAGGGCACAATCAATTTCTACCCCCTTGCATCCCATTACAGAATTCCAGAGAATCACTTTCTAAACATTTTTGTGTTTCCTTCTTTGAAAAGTTTCTTCAAGAGCTTCTGCTATTAATATTTCAGAAGCCAAATAATAAAAAACTGCAGGCAAACTGTATTAAGCATATTCGTATACACAGGCAGCGTGAAGAAGCCCCACCATGTAGCAGGAACCATGCAAACACAACGTCGTTCTGTAGCCCAAAGGGCGTGCATTCAATAGCAAAAAATAGGCACACACCAACAGGAGCACAAGGAAAGGGGGACAATGCTGTTAAGCATAAACACATATCAGAAAAAAGGTTCCATAAACGAAGGTTACCTCTGAAAAAAATCCACTATATTTTGAGGAAGGACTCTCGGTTTGAGAGGAAGAATCACTGGAATTTAGTAAGAATGTACGACTGTCATTATGAAGCTTTGGCGGCAAGTTCCCTGCACAAGCCAGTTCATTTTCTTTATTTGCCATGTCACAGCCCCTGACTTTAGGGAGCTGTTTTTTCCTGTAACAAGGCTTTGTAGGATAATGGTGAACTTTTCTTTTGCAATATACGACTTTGAGAAGAGGGCTGGCCACAGTTTGTCCAACTGTTGTTCTGCAATAAAGAGACAGGTTAATTCATTACATTATGGTAAAACATGATGTATAGTGCACTTACTCATGAAACTTGTATAGATTTAAGGCTTAATCCAAAATTTTGTATCAAATTATTCTGTTTACCCAAAGATTAAACAACCTTAAAGTTTAAGATTTGCCCACTTGAGAAAAATTGCTCTAATATAATTTAAATCTACTTATAATTTAAAAGCAACACAGTTAAATCAATGCAAACTCTTGGTATTTTATAGGTAACTTGTTATATTAAAAAAGTTTTTTTCATTTAGTTTAAGCCTTGTTCCTCATCTTAAGCTACACTGAAATAAACCAGTTATCCAGAGAGGTTTATCAGACAAGCCACCAAGCCTAGTTAGGTTATTGAAATACGATTCCTAATCCTCTTTCCTGCACTTCTTGAGGCGTGTCTTCGAGACACACACACCCCTACCTGAGGGTATGGCCCGACAAAGTGGAGAGCTCATTTTCAGAAGTGGATGCCTTCTTACTTTGTCACTAGGACAGTCATTAAACAGCCAACAAACACACACAACAGAATTTTTTCAAAGACTCAAAACAGATTTGTTATCTTCCAGCTCCCCATAAAGGTTCATATGCTCCAACATGAAATTCATGGGTTCCTTGTACACTTACTACTCTTCCCTCTAGGTTAGTTTTGGCTGCTGCTGTTGCCAAGCCATAATTGCCCAGAATTGTTCCTGTTCTCTCTTCCAACTGAGAAACATTCTTCAGTTTATGCCATTTAATTTAGTTCTGAGTAAAAAAGATAGATATAGGAAATGTTATAAAGGTTAGAAAGATACCCTGACTTACGTCACCGGCAGCTTCCTTTAAGATGGGTTTTGAACAAATACTGAATTTCAGCTGATTGGTTTGAAGCTAGTCTCTAAATAACATGAAGATAAGGAAGAAAACCTCTAGACTGTAACTTACTAAAAAGCAAAGAATGAAGAAAGAGTTAAACGATCAACTACTAAACAATAGTAGATGTTTTGTAGAAAATATTTAACAAATTATTCTTTCCTTTAAATTCTGGAAAGCAAGTATCCTACCTGTATGTGTAAGAAGCCAACTGTTTTGGAGATTTCTTGCCCTATGGAAAAAATAGAGTATTAATAGAATATTTAAACTCCATAATTTACCAGAATCTTCTCAGTTTACCAGATTTTTTTGCTTTGTTCAATTGATGTTTACCAATGTGTATGTTTTACTTTCCCTTACTTGTACCTGAGAAAAATGGATACGTTTGTAGGGGAGGAGATATCTATACTTGGATTGCTCTATGACCATCCTATTGAAGGAGGGGATTATGACATCTTTGGTGAGTTATGATATTGTGACATCAGAAGTAATGGTGGGAGAGTCATGGATCCTTGTTCTTTCAGAAAGATAAAGGCCAATGGCAGAGCACCTGGCTCCTCTGAATATCTTGAGGACAGCACCAAATGCTTAGAAGTCACACATTTGGTTTCTCTTCAGAAGTCAATCTCAGACTTCAGCAGTCCATTAAATCATTTACTAGTACCTACTTTAACTTTTCTTTTTAGTTGAGATTATCTATAGGGTTATACTAGCAAGAGATTTCTCACAGTATCTTGATGCTTCAGAATCCCTTGACTTGCCATTCTAAAGTTCTAATCTCTATACTGTAAAAAAGGTTTTGATTACATTGGTGGTTATCTTCTTTTCTTTTTTCCCCAGTTGTTGGCTAAAGTGTCAGGCATCCACGCTAACTCCATGGATACCTGGATGAATTAAGGTGTTCGTAAGTAATTTACGGTACCTAATGGAAGTGGACAATATGGTGCTTGTGAAAGTTATTTATTTCTTTTGATCCATAGTACTGCCAACACCAATTGCCATTTTGGCTTTAATGAAACAAGCATTTGGGTCTTTAACTATGGTTGTTTTTACACGGATGGGTGTGCTGGTGTGGTGGGTAAAGTTGGATGTGTGTCCTTTTACAGACACACACCCACCTCCATCCACTGGCCTCCTCTGATTGTCTGGGTGGAGATGGGTGTGTGATGGGTGTGCGCTGGGAGTGCGCATGCACAAACATCAACCGCCCATGTTTACACGGGTGGACACCCAGTGCACACCCATCCCCCAGACACCTCCCCCCCCCCACTGCACACCCACCGGAAAACCCAGCAGTGGGAGGGGGCTGTCTGTGTAAAAACAGCATATTTCTTGTTTGTGCCTTTTAGCATTAGCTTTCCAAACTTTTCTTCTTAATGGAAAGTAAATTTTTTTCCTCTGAAAATGAAAACACCAACTACCATGCATCTCCAAAGTTGGCAATAATAGGACAGATCAGAGCCAATAACATTGAGCCACTGCTGTTCTGTCCCGATGATTCTTGTGGTGTACCATTACCATCTACCATCAAGACAACTGATGTATGTGTATGGTCATAAGGTTAATTAGTGATCTGCTGTGCAGTAATATGGGTTCAGTATGATTTCTCTCTCCCTGCTGTTTAGATGAAATAAAAGAAGTTTCAGTACCTAGAGGACATGAAATGCATTAGAGCAAGTTATTGGTACTTTATTCAGCTAAAAAACAGCCAGAGAATATGGCAGATGTTATTTGAATTCCCCTTGTGGATTTTTAAAATCATTTATTTGTTCTCCAGATTGGGAACCGTGGTACTTTTGGACTTTTCAAGCAGAAGCCATAAGAAGGACTGCCATTTTCTAGGCAGGTCAAGCTCTGCATCTCTGCGTGTGCCTGCCGGCAAAGCTGCGTGGGCTTTCAGATCGGCCAATCCCAGTGCATACCCTGGCTGTGCACTCCCCCGCGCAGCCAAAATATGCGTGCTGTGGGGGGTGGGTGGGTCTGAAAGCAGCCTGTCTGGCACCTGGATCTAGTTCCTACCCCCAAGCTCTGAAAAACTAAGCTCAGGGGAACGGAGCAGAGATGATAGATTAATGATTCAGATCCATGATTTGGACCCTCCTATTTCCGAGCCTTACATATCCCCTTACACGTCCCTGCCTTCAACTTCTGTGTGTCCTTCAAAGCTTGTACTAATTTTCAAAGTGGCCCGTGGGTGAAAAAAGGGTTTCCCATCTCTGACCTAGAACCTTCCCTTCCTTTACCTGTCCATATTTTGGACAGGTTTTGGGGGAGAAATGAGGTAATTTGATACTTTGTTTTGGGATCCTGAGTGTGGAAGTTTTTGGTTTTCTGGTTCTAAAATGGATTTTTTACTTTTAAAAACAAAATGGTTATGGATTATTGGTTTGATTTTATCTGAGGTACTACACAGCTAGATCTTACCAACAACTCATTTCTGTTTTAATAAGTAGAAACTCAAGATGTTTACCAGATCTGAACATCAAGTCGTTAATTAAATCAATGGCAAGGTTTGTAGCGCTTGCAATACAGAAACGGAAATAAACGCAGTTTGGAGGAGAACTCTTTCTGCAGGGGTTGTATAGTTTTTATTTGTTTATGTAACATGCAGTACATCAAGTCTTACAGTGTAATCTAAGAAGCCTCCCCCCAGCAGTTCACACACAAACTTACCTCCTTCATGTTCTTCTTGGGGGAATGAGAGATTCTTTTTCTAGGAAGATCAACGTGACGACCCTCGATATACAACAGGTTCTGTTTTCTAACATTTTGGGCTTCAGATGCCATAATCTCCTAAATCCCTAATTTTAGGGTGGGTGGAAGTTTGACAAAGTTAGCAAAATATTTAAAAATTCAGATCATTTCCTAGATCTTCACCTATAAAGCTCTTCACAACCTTGCTCCCCCCTACCTCTCTGCACTTATCGCCCTCAATACTCCAGCCCGTGCACTTCGCTCCTCCTCTGTCCCTTCTCTCACCCTTCCACGCCTTCCCTGCTCCCCTAAGCGCCTTCGTCCCTTCTCACTTGCTGCCCCCCATGCCTGGAACTCCCTCCCTGTCCACATCCGCCTTGCCCCCTCCCTTCATACCTTCAAATCTCTCCTTAAAACTCACCTCTTTCGCTCTGCTCTGTCTGACTCTTTATCCTGCTGAGCCACTATTCCTATACCTACGATCGGTTTACCCTTATCCTTGCAACATGGACCTGCCTGCTGTCATTCTCATCGTAACCAAGCCAAGTACGTGCACTTGAGACCTCGCATCTTCATGAATGTTAGACCCCTTGTCTCTCCCTCTGTTCCCCTTCCTAAGTCTCTCCCCCAGCTCCTGTCTCTCAGATTGTAAGCCCTAGGGGCAGGGACCGTGTCTATTTTATTACTTTGTAAAGTGCCAGGTACACTGCTGGCGCTATATAAATATTTGTTAATAATAATAATAATAATAATCATTTAATATATACCAATCATGGATATATTTATTTATTTACCAAACTTATATCACGCAACGAGCTGGGGCAGCTGACATTAACACACACTAATAAAACATCAAACACAGAATAAAACTACAATATGAAATAAACACCACCACAATCATTTACAAGGAGGTATCAGAAAAAAAAACCCGAACCTTTCCCACTCTAACTCAGTCCTCCCCACCTCTCACCCATCTCCCTCACCAAAAGCCTTGAGGAACAGACAGGTCTTACATCGACGTCGAAAGGAGACGAGGTCTGGGGCCACCCTGGCCTCTGCCGGGAGGGAGTTCCACAGCTTTGGTGTGGCCACTGAGAACGCTCTCTTCATAGTTGCCCCCCAGGATACCCGGGGGACTTTGAGAAGGGTGCTTCTGGTCGACCACAGGGGTCGATTCAGAGCCCGGGGAGCGAGGCAGTCCCACAGAGAGATGAAGCCCAGGCTGTATAGGTAAGCACCAACACCTGGCTTGGAAGTCTATAGGCACCTAGTGCAGAGAGCAGAGCACTGGTTAATGTGCTCCCGGTGACCTGACCCATATTTAATAAGGCTATATCAATCCACAACAAATCATTCTGGATTATTTATTTAGGAATGCCAATATTTAGTTTAAAACGTGTTTAAAAAATTTAGCTTAAAAAAACTCAAGTCTTTCATTGGTGGCTACCTAAGTGGCTATTTGAAGTTCCATAAAATTCTCTTAATAATTTAAAAAAAAATAAATAGGCAGAGGGCACTGTGCGCTCCAATTCCTGGCCAATATTCCTCTACAGACTAGATTCTACTCTGCGTCAACAAGGAACTGTTCTGCAGGTTTACTCCTATCAAAGGAACTAGGTATGTGAATTCCCACAATGGTTGGGTATACAGCTGACAGGATCAGTTACAGACAGGGAGATAAAATGGTCAGAATGATCTAGGAACTTGGTACAGAGGATAACAAATTAAAAATGCAGTAACAGTAAGGTATTACAGTTTTTTTTAGTGGTTGGAGAAAATTAGGTCTTTGTTAAGTCCATTGTTTTTGGTGTCCAATAAAGTTATGAATTTTAGTTCCTGGGCCCATCTTCTGAGGGTGTTGTGAAGGTCTCCTTTGAGGATGGAGGACTGAGAGGTCCGATACCTCAAACAGGAAAGTCATTATATAAAGCTCTGTTCCCCTTACCGAAGTCCAAATGCTAAGTTTCTTTCAAACATTTATATGAAATTATATTATTATAACAAATATAATTTCTATTCTATTATAATAGAAATATAGTTTTAATATTTAATAGAATTATATTTCTATTAAAATCAGAATGGGGTTTATTTATTTATTTATATAGCACAAGCAGTGTACCTGGTGCTGTACAATACAGGTCTCTACCCACAAGGGGCTTACAATCTAAGAGACAAGGGAGAGGGAGACAAGAGAGGTGAACCCTGTAGAGGCAAGAGTACATTCACGACGTTGAGAAGTTGCAGGTGCACGTGCTTCACTTAGTTACAGGGAACTAGATTCCGAGTGAGGGGGAAGAGGACGCAATTTCACTCATGACAAGCTAGGGAAGGTCTGATGGAAGAGGTAGGTTTTTTAGGAGGGATTTGAATGTTTGAAGGAGGGAGCAGAGCAAATGTATCCAGGGAGGAGGGAGTTCCAGGCATGAGGGGTAGCAAGAGAGAAGGGGCAAAGATGTTTAGAGGAGCAAAGGGATTGCAAGCAGGCACAGGTGGGGGCAGAAGAGGAGCAAAGCTTCTGGGCAGTGACGTGGAACAAATTAATAGAGAACGGTTATTTACCCTCTCAAATAGTACTAGAATTATGATTTAGTCAAACTGTCCTATACCCTAACTGGCAGTCTCAGCAGAAAAAGTTCAGGGAGTTAATAGATATGAAAGCAATTCTTCACTTTCACTCTTCGATGGCAGCTTTCAGGACAGGTTTAAAGCAAAATGAGTGTACTGCTGGTGGGGTGGGAGATGGAGGGGCAAGGGGGGGGGGGGAAGTCTGCACTCTCTTTGTTCAAATACTATCTAGAGATAAATCAAGATTGTCTGACCCCTTTGATAGCATTAAATTCATTAAATGCTCATTAAGAATTATCTCTTCTGTGATGCCTGCAAAACCCTGGCAGTTGAGATTGGCTATGCAAGTACTGAGTTGAGGCTACTGTTTATTGTCCAAGACTTGCTACTTCCACAGTCCATTTCAGCTAACCCTTATCTGCTCATTTCCTCCTGTTATTGCATCTTCCATAAAAACCAGAGCTGCAAGTCCTTTGAAACAGGCACTGGATATAACTCTGCTTAGAGCAGGGGTGGGGAACATTTTCTGTCCTGTGGGCCACACTGAAAATTAGTACGAGCTCTGAGGGCCACATAGAGGTTGGAGGCGGGGTGATTCATGAGTGCAATTCAATAAAAGGAGGGCTCGTATCATAGATCTGTCCCCTACCCTTGTGTGCATGCATCCTCTCTGCTCCATTATCCTGAGCTCAGTTTTTCAGTGCTTGGGGGTAGAGACCGGACCCAGGAGCTAGGTCCAGGCACTGGAAAGGAGCCACATAACTTACTGAGGGCCGCATTTGGCCCCCAGGCCTGAGGTTCTCCACCTCTGGCTTACAGCCTCATACAATGGGGCCTTAATCAGGTCTTTCAGGGACTACTACTACTAACCAGAACTAATTGGTCTGAAATGTACAGTCTCCACCAACTATCTTATCCAGAAATTGAACCATGTATTGTAAACAAAGCAATGGAAATCTAAGCACTTAAGACACTTAACAAGTCATCTAATTGTTCTCCCTGTCAGTACTGGATAGTTCCTTACCATGTAGTTCTACAAAGTTACATGAAGAGAGGATGGATAGGTTGAGGGTATTCAGCTTGGAGAAGAGACGACAGAGGGGATTTATAAAGTTATGTGTGGTGTGGAACAAGCTAATAGGGAATGGCTATCTACCCTCTCAAATAGTCCTAGAACTAGAGGACACTTCATGAAACGAACAGGTAACAGTCTTAAAAGAAATAAAGTATTTTTTCATGCAATGCCTAATTAAGTTGTGGAATCTGTTACCGGAAGATGTGGTGAAGACCAGTAGCATGGCCGGGTTTCTGAAAGGATTGGATACGTTTCTGGAGGATAGGTTAGTTAGAAGCTATCAGCCAGGTTGGGGGCTTTTACGACCCAAGATCTTGCAGCATAAGAGGGGAATAGTGCATTCACAATTGTAAAAACTGCAGAGTTATAATATTATCTCGAGTTATTATAATAGACCATTTTGTAATGTGTTAAAGCAGCCTTACTGTCAGGAGCTGGGAGTGAAACACAGTGAATGGATTGCCTCATTGTGGCCTGTTGGGTACTACTTCTAAGCAACTAAGATCGGCCACTGTCTTAGACAGATGCTGGGTTCAATGGACCATTAGTCTGATTCAGTATGGCACTTACGTGCCCTTTCTAGAGTGTTTTATCTGGTCTAGTTGTAAAAGGTCCTAACTAACTAAAATTCAATAGTTTAAGTAAATTCACAAAGACATTCTGTCTGGCAGGACCTAAATTCAGGTTTTTGATTCTCATGTAAAAGCTAAAGCAATCACTAACATAAAAAATGGACGAGGGAGAATCCATTTAGTATTACTGAAAAAGAAAAAGAATCTTGAATTTTAAGTGAATGAAAAATAGTACATGTCTAATTGATGTACACACATTCACTCTGTTAAAGATTTAGGAAGTTTATAAATGATTAGAACCTGTCCTTAGCTAGTATGGACAGGTTTCTAAGCTACTGGAGCTGGTGTCTTGAACTACTGAGGTTAACTACTCAAACCTCAGTAGTTCAAGGTACCAGCGGCTCTGATGATGGACCATGCTAAATGTAAAATATTTCTCCATTAAGTTAGGTCTTCTGTATTCTAACATAGCTGTGACTGCCTAGTAATGAAAGTGGATTTATAGCTTGTACCCGAGTAATACAGTTTTCCTAAATTATTTATTTAGCTAAATGTATGCCGCCCTTCTCACAGAGGCTCAGGGTGGCTTACAATCATAAATCAAACTCCTAAAAGCTCAGGCATACACACCTGCTTATATTTCTGAGCAACACAGCAAAGCAGCTCTCTGAAGTCCTCAGACTTCATCATACAAATATATTACTAGCAGTCTGCATTTTCACACCAAAAAAATGAAGCAAGGTATATGTGGAAAAGTATTATTTATATAGTGTCAGCAATGTGCTGCTGCTGAACAGCTGTGATGAGATAGGTCTCCGTTCCAAGGGACTTACAATTTAGAATGGACAAGGAGAGGGGCAACAAAGATGAGGGGCACACATGTAGAGACAGGCATGCATTCATGAAGTTGAGAAGTAGGTGCATGCACTTAGTTTTGGCCCGGGGAGGGAGGAATCCACAAGATAGACAGCCATTTAAAGTGGTCTTTCTAGTAGCAGCACATTTATAAATTATCTGATAAGTATATACACTATAAAATAAGTTAAAAAGTAAAATCCACGCAGCTATAACAGTGGTATTTTCTAACTTTCCTGCTCAGGGGACTTCTTCTGCCTATAGAATATCAAAGGTCTTCTGCAAACAATGCAAGTTTTAGGGCCATTTAAAAAAAAATCCCCCTGCCCTTCCTTATTTTTTGTTATGATCTTGTCTTTCCCTGTTTTAATTGTTGAGATTTTTATGATGTTTTAAATATTGTTTTATTGAGATTTTTTAGCCGCCCCAAGCTGTTTGCAGGAGGTGCGGGGTATATATTGAAAAAATAAATAAATAAAACTAGACTTTAAGCTCTTTGATAGGCCACCTAAATGTAAAGACCACCACAAGCTTCCCATGTAATGCAGTAATGAAAATATTAAAAAGCCACAAAGGAAGAGTTACTGTACTTAATCTGCATTTACATTTCTGACACTTGCGGTGTATTATAAATGAATACTTAGGCTGAACGCTCAACCTAAAATCTGCATATAGAACCTTGAAGAAAACAGTTGGTGCAATGGTATATGCTAGGCTGGTTGATGACATCAGTGCCATTGACAGAGGAAGAGACGAGAATGCAGTTCAACAACCACATTCCGTGAACAAGTCAAAACTAAAAGCTGCAGAATGAAAAGAAAAGAAAAAGGTTTCCTCCAAATAAACTGACTACCTCCCATTAATAATGGATTGCCTTGTCAAATAAATGAGGCCTTACATCCACCAGTAAACACTAGCCTTTTAAAAAGTTACACCGAAATGATGTTGCTCCAGTTTAAATTTTAAAACTGGAACTACATATAGCATTTTTACTATGTGAGATTTTGATCCTGCACAAACTTATATACACGTTTGAATAGTCTTATTAATTTTCCCTTAGAATTTTATATTTAAATGCTCATCTTTTGACAAAGCCGCTGAGTCTACTGGAGGCAAAGAGGTATTCTTTGCATTGGTAAGACACAAACTTCACAAGATTGCTGTATACTAACTTCTTCTTGTTAATGTAAGTTCCGATACGAGTATTGGATATATGCAAACTTGTCAAACTAAAGTTTGAAACCAAATTAAAGTTTGGCACGCTTCAACTCCAAACTCTGCTCAAGTTCATAAATGATGTGGCAAAGAAAAATGAATCTGACACCCCATTGTTCTTCACAAAAGTTTGTTCCTCTCTGCAGCTGGACCCAGAACTTTCACTTTTTTGCTCTCTTTGGGTGTGTGTGTGTGGGTACAGTAAAGGGCAACCTTTTAATTCACATCTTCAGAAATCTTCCAAGTACAACTACTGAATCCCCTTTGTAATATTAAATTACTAGAACCTGCCACACCTTCCTTCTCACCATTCAACGTTCACTACAAAGCTCCTACAGCTTCCAATATATTATTATTATTAATTATTATTATTATTATAAGCATTTATATAGCGCCAGCAATGTACCTGGCACTTTACAAAGAATAAGATAGACACGGTCCCTGGCCAAGAGCTTACAATCTAAAGACAGAGGGAAGGGAGACAGGGAAGGGGGAACAGAGGGAGAGACAAGGGATGCAACATTCACAAGGATGCGGGAACTCAGGTACACGTTCTTGGCTTGGTTGCAGTAAGTTGGAAGTTTACAGATAACAGGTGGGTGATAGTCCTGAGTGAGGATGGTTAGCAGGAGTTAGGAAGGGCGGAGTGGAAGAGGTGGGTTTTGAGGAGGGTGAGGCCAAGGTGGGAGTTCCAGGCGTGCGGGGCAGCAAGGGAGAAGGGACGAAGGCGGTTGGGGGAGCAGTGGAGGCGTGGGAGGGCAAGCGAGCGGATGGAAGAAGAGTGGAGTGGTCGAGCAGGGGTTCGGAAGGAGATCAGGGCAGAGAGGTAGGGGGGGAGCGAGGTTGTGAAGGGCTTTGTAGGAAGAGGGAGCCAGCGGAGAGAGGATAGGAGAGGCTGTACACGGTCAAAGCGACGGGCTAGGTGGATGATCCTGGCAGCAGAGTTTTGAACAGAGATAAGGGAAGAAAGGCGAGAGCGGGGAAGGCCAGCTAGGAAGTGGTTACAATAGTCGAGGCGTAAGATGACTAGAGCGTGGATGAGAATTTTGGCAGAGGAGATGGACAGAAAAGGGTGGATCTTGGCAACGTTGTGGAGGGAGAAGTGGCAGGATTTGGCAATGGAGTCAACGTAGGGTTTGAAGGTGAGGGGCAAGTCGAAGATGAAGCCCAAGCTGCGGGCTTGGGGGACAGGAAGGATGGAGACTCCGTCAATGACAATTGACAGGGAAGAGGGAGAGGAAGGATTGGGAGGGAAGATAAGGAGTTCAGTTTTCACCATGTGCAGTTTGAGTTGGCGTTGAGATATCTAGGTGGAGATGTCGGAGAGACAGTTGGTGAAACGAGCTTGAACAGAGGGGGAGAGGGAAGGAGTGGAGAGATAAAGTTTAGTGTCATCAGTGTATAGGTGGTATCGGAAACCGTGGGAGGCAATGAGTTTGCCTAGAGATTGGGTGTAAATAAAGAAGAAGAGAGGGCTAAGGTCCAAGCCTTGGGGAACCCCAACCGAGAAGGGTAGGGAGAAGGAGGGGGAGGAGTTAGAAAGAGATACATTGAAGGAGCAGTCAGAAAGGTAGGAG
>QEPC01010852.1:3261800-3276723 GCA_003113815.1 Sphenodon punctatus
GGGGGGGGGGGGGGAAGAGGAGGCTGGACCACCACCCTCATCCGGCCCGAGTGGCGCACCAAACAGCTGATAGGGGAGCCCGGAGGAGTGCCCCTGATCCGCTGTTTGGCACATGCACCCAGGCCGGCTGAGGATGCTTCTCTGCAGGAAGGGCAGCATAAAAAATTGACCATACAAATGACCTATTGACAAGACAAATTCTACCCCACCTCTGGCAGGCAGGGCGGGGTAGAAAAAGTTTAAAATAAAATTTTAAAATAAATAAAAGGTAGAAAAAATTCTTGATTTTTTTCTAACATAGCAAGAATGGCTAGAAAACAGTGTTAGGGAGGAATAAAATGGGAGAAAAGGAAATTGGTGGACAGAGTTGCAGTTGACTGCTCTAAATGCGGCATAAGGAGTAAAAGGAAATTTGTCTTCCCCATAACCAGCTTTCTTGGGCCACTTCCAGAAGACACCACCTTCTCTGCCAGTATCAAGTCCTGCTTATCCACTTTTCTCCCCTGGCAAATTATGCAGTTCTTCTGAACTTTCCGCCTACACAGTGGTGGTGCAGGACGAAGGGACAGAGTGCAGCTGCTCACAGTTACACTTACAAGCAGGTCTTGCAATAGTGAAATCAAGATTTAGACAGTTTTCCAAGTATTCACTATCAATTAAACTGTAATAAACACTGGGTGAAAACAGACATGCACGTAATAATGCTTTAATATTTCTTATGCATGTTGCAGGGCTTTATTGGCACCCTAGGCAGCCCTGCAACACACATAAGAATTGTTAAAAGCGTAGTTAAGGTGCATGTCTGTTTTCACTCACTGATTCAATTATACCCATTCCTGACACGTCTTAAGAATTGATATTTTCATAAACTGACACTTTAAAAAATGAAATTTAAGAGTCTAGGAAATCCTTTCAGGAAAAATATGGAGGTTAATATGCTCCTAAAACTTATATGGGAAAGAATAAATGGAGAGGATAAAGAAATGAGATGGATGAGAACAAGGTGGAATGAGGAAGAGAAGATATTCTATACTCTTCCCTGGCCCAACTCCATTCTTCAGATCTCACATGCAAAACCTCCACTCACTTCAGTGGGATGTTACCGTAGTAGTTGCGACCATGCAGTTGCAGTGAAAACATTTAGAAACAAAGAACATTTACTTAGCTTTATGTCAATAACTGCATATATGGCACAGCTGGCTTTGTTCTATCCTTCAGCACAAGGTTGTTCAGTCTGACTCTTAATTCAGCACTTCCCCCATGCAACACTACGTGGTAACTTTGGTTTCTACTCTAAAGTCAATATCATTGCAACTCTGCCATGTCCCAACAAACATTTGCATCAGAATACCCTGCCATGAAACATTCACCTGCATGTGGCCTGTACATGGATTGCAATAGCCACTGATATATGTGCCATGTGTTAACCCCATCCTCCTATAAACTAGCTGACCTCAAGCTGATATGAGTCACTGATGATCACATGAATGGAGAAGAGAGGAATGAAAATCTGAGCATCGCTGGCAAAAAAAATAAGATGTAAATATGCCAGTGCCAGGTTTACCCAAGCGTTTACACTACAGCCATTGCTGAGGCCAAGATGCTCTTATTCACTGTCTGTCATTGTAGCTAAAAAAAGAGAAAATTCTATGCTCCAAAACATTTGGGGCAAACAGATTTGTAAATTTGAGGTCTGGTGGCTGCCAGACCTCCCCATAAGTCACCTAATCACCTCTGCATGTTGAGAAGAACTGGCAACACACTTTCCAGATAATTAGGTTATCCATCTATAGGAAACCCTGCCAAGAGGGCAACACCATATATTGAGTTCAAAAAAGAAAACACATCACTTGGCAAACTGACGGATCAAGACACTCTAGAAGTACTGAGAAATGCAGCAGCTCTTGCTGGATTTCTCTTTTGCAGTAGGGGTGGAGAGAAGCCAGAAACACTGCTTTCATTTAAAAGGAGAAGAAATTTTGTAGTTCTCTCTTTTTTCTGTGAAGAGCAGGAGCAAGGACCAGAGTAAGCCATACGAAGAGTCACTGCGTAGTCAAGAGACTCATGATGTCCCTACAGCCGCACAGAAAGGTAGAGTGCCCAGTATATATTTATTGGTAGATCAAATTTAAATCACAAGAAAAGGAAACACATACTTTATGAAGGAAGAAGAGAAGTAGGGAATGCATTCTTTGAACTCATTTCTAGGGAGAGAGTCCCCAGAGTTCAGTAGCAGAGAAAGAGAAGAGGGATCAGGAACAGCTGGATGACAGCCCTCACACATATCAACGTGAGTGGCAGAGGGAGGCAGAACCTTCCTGAAGAGCTGAACTGTTTCCATGCTTGGCTCATATTAGAAAACAAAAATAGCAGAAATGCTTCTTTAAATGTTATCCTCCCTAAAAACCTAGACACACAGACCCTTTTCAAGTGGGCCAAGAGAAGTCACGGTGCGTGGAGGGATAGGTGTGCGGCAAGTGGGCAGCCCGTCACACAGACGCCCACCCATCTCCACGCACGGAGGCACCTCAGTTTCGTCCGGTGCCTCCGTGCATAGGCGATGGGTGGAGCGCGGGAGTGCACACTCGTGCACCCACACCAGCAGTCAAATGGACGCCCCCACCCACCCAGTCATACACTTGGGCAAGGGGGGGGCATAATGCAAAATGGCCCATATTTTGGTCGTTTTTAAACAGGACACACCCACACGGGTACACCCATCGGTGCGCCTGCCTGAAGGTGGCGTGGGTAGGCATGCACTCCCACTCAGTCATGTCCACACATGGAACATTGGGGAAAAATCCAGGATGTGCCATGCATGGGCAGGAAAGGGTGGTGCGTGGGTCACAGGAGCACACAACCATCCCAGCCCATTTATATTCCTCCATTCACCGGACGTGCATCAACGCTACACGCAGCTCACTGACACAGCCCCCAGCTGTGCCCATTTAAAAACAGCCATTGGTACGTTACAAAATTGTCAAGTATCAGAAGTACTTTTGGCTCATTTTTAAAAAGCCAAATAGATTTCACATGGGGAGTGTTAAAAAGATTCCAATATGGGCTTATTTCTGGTATTATGTCACCTGCTGCAGACAGGGAAATTGGGTTTTAAATATTTTGTAAACACATGTCAATGGCCTTGCACAGCATAATTACAAAAGATACCCTGGGCAGCCAGGGTAGCTGACATTGTCTCCTAATAACAGGCGGTTGGAAGGAATGGAGAGGGAAGTTTCTGCATAATCAGGAGAGGAATGCAGCTATTTTAAATACACGTATACAAGCCTGCCCTAGAAAGGTTGAATATACTATGAGACTGTAGCTACATTTAAGACCAACACAGTAACCACTCTCTCTCTAGTCCAGCACAACTATCATACCGTCTCTGAGAGAGACCATACCATCAAGCAATTTATAGTTCTTCCAGTTTTCAGACATCTAAAAGTCTTTCCCATCAACAATAAGAGTCCAACCCAATTACCTTCTAAAGCTCAGCAAGCCTCAGATCACCGATGCCACCCCTTATTTGAGTGAAAGCTTTTTCAACCAAACTGCTCTCCTCTACAATTCCCCAAGTTTTGTTTTGTTTTAAATCAAGCTTTGGGTCATGCGAGACGCAGAACTCGCCAAGTCTTGCCCATTCACCACTGAACACAGTCGCACTCTAAAAATATTAAATATTTTTGCGTTTAATTACCCACTTCAAGCCTTCAAGCTATCAGCTTGATTGGCCAGGAAGTGCACGCGTGGAAGGCATACGGGGCGGAGGGAAGCAATGTTGGCTACCCCCCCGTCATCCAGGGTGGGGATAAACAGCAAGGGGAGTTTCACAGGTCTTGGGCGTGTGGAAGGCTAGGCACTGGGAGCCCGGGCATGAGACTATGGAGGATCGCGACAGACGAAGTGTGTCCCCTGGGCAGGTGCAGGAGAAACCACCTCCCTCACCCCAAAGCGAGACCCGCTCCCTGGAAGAGTCCGGCTAGAGATGCAGCGAGAAAGAGAATCTGCCTCACGGACTCATGTCAGCGGGGCCCAGAGGCAGCCGGGGGGAGGGGGCGTCCCATCCCATAGGTGCCCATTACAGAGAAGAAATTGCCGAGGGGAGGCCTCACCCGAGTCCCACTCCCGACCGGGCTTAGGGCAGGAAGTGATCCAGGCCACTGAGGAGCCCGAGGCGAGCCCGACCCGGGGAAGGCCCCTCTTTCCAGAGTCCCCCACGCACCTGCCGCTCATGGTCCCAAGCTGCCCGGGCCTGGCCGTGTCGAGCCGAGGAGGAGGCGCCGCCGAATGAGATACCGGGAAGTCCTAGCGCCGGGGCCCCTTCAGCAGAGCCGGCGCCATTCAAACTGCACCGCGCTGCATGCCGGGCCGGGATACCCTCTGCTTCCTCCTCCCACACTCAACTCCGGGCGGTCCCGGGACCCGTGCTGCTCAGTGCCTCACGGTGACACCGCGCACCCTAGCGGCGGCTGCGGGAACAATAGCCTCGCTCTACCGCCTCACATCAACCAACCCCCCCCCATCACTCGGCTCGTTTCTGCAGAACGGAGCGGAACAGAGCGCGCGGGGGGGCGTGTACTGTATATTGAGTGGGATGGCTACGGATCGCCCACCCACGTGGGGGAGGGCTCCACGGTTGGGATTTTTCTGCGATGTTCCGTGAGTGGCCACGGGTGGGTGGTGTGCAGCGTGGGTCACAGGAGTGTGCACCCCGCAGACAAGCGTTTGGATGTGTGTGGGCTTGGGTGGCCCTGTGTGGTTGTGTCTTGTTTAAAAACGGTCTCTGTGGCACCTGCGCACTGAGGCAGGCCGGGCGCTAAACACCCCTATTACCAACGCAGCATAGGAGACACCCCCCCCCCAGTCTAATCGCCTTCTCCCCACTCAGCCCCCATGCACCTCACTCACTGCCTCGGAATTCTCCAGACTTCCTTCCCTAGTGTCATTATCCGCTAGGTGCCTGTTCTCAGCATCCTCCCAAGTGGGATCTCACTTCTCAGACATCCCTCACAACAGCTCTTCAAACAATTCTACAGAAACACACCACAATAGTGTTGCTATTTTAAAAAAAAAATAATAATCTGGCAACTTTCAAATTGTCACCCTCCTTATGCACTCAGCCTCCAAATTACCCCAGTTTTCTAAGTTGTCCAACAACCTTTGAATTTCATAGTTTTGCCCAGGTACCCATCACCTCACTGCCTCTCTAGTTTCAGACTGGACTCCTGAGCATACTTTTAAAAGGATAGGGTGTTTTTAAATAAGACGCCTCCACGCATAGCCCCTCACTGTCCATGTAGCAAACGGCTCATTTGAATTGGTGCGTGGGCAGGCATGTTCCTATGAACCACTCACCAGCCACCCATGGCCATGCACGGAGCACTCAGGGAAACTCCAGAGTGCCCTGTGTCGGCTAGGGTGGCTGCCTCCATGGACGGGGCAGCCATGGGGGGAGCCACCTGTGGTGTAGACACCCCACACCTGTCCCATGCAGTGGCTACAGAACACCCCCCCCCAACACCCTCCCCCCGGTTACTCTAGTTTTAAAACACCTGTAGTTATTTTAGGGGATGGATGGGGAATCTTTTCCCTCTCAGGGGTCACTTGGAAAATTAGTACAAGCTCTGAGCGCAGCATAGAAATTGGGAGCAGGGGTGTGCTGAGGAAGAGCAGGTTCCAGAATATGGATCTGTACCCTATCCTCATATGCATGCCATCATCTCTGCTCCCTTACCCTAAGCTCAGTGTTTCAGTACTTGGTAAAAACTGGATCCAGGGCCCAGATCCTGGAACTGGAAAGGGTCAAAATAAAAACTAGCTGTGGACGGCATTTGGCCCCATGGCCTCAGGTGCCTCACTCCTGCTCTAGAGTAATTGCTTCTGTGAAATCTTTCATCTCCGCAGCACCCCTCAGACAATCTCTCCACCCCTTCCCAGAGAACGTTAATATTCAGTTGTCTTAATATGTTAAGAAAACGTTCAACATTTTGGCCATGATGGTACAACCATTTACTCCAGAGTAGCCTTATTAAGTCAATGTAGCTGCTCCAGAGTAAGTGGTTTCAGGACTGTAACCTTTGAAAACACAAAAACCATTTTGATTTAGTCTCCCATCCTTGAAGATGATATACTAAATGTCATGTAGGGTTGTGGCTTTTCTGAGTAAGTAAAATCCTGTGATGTTAGCACATTGCAAAGTGAGGTGAAAATATCATTATATTGCAATGCAGTGTCACAAGGTGATGACACTTTGGAAGCCTCAGAAATGGTCTGGGGACATGTAAACATCCTGTAATTATGTTGGCGCAAGCACAATCCATTTATTTTTTATTTAATTAAAATATATCAGCTGTTGATATCCACATATTCAAAACTGGTGCAGCTCCTATTTGAATGCCTTATCTTTTACTTTGGTGAGTAATTTGGTACTGTGTAGGCAAATACAGTATAAAAAGAATGTATGGCCCTCAACCTCTTACGTTTTTTTTAGGATATATAGTTATCTGATTGTACAGTACACATCTGGAGAAGCTTAGGCTTCCCAAGTGTTCCTATAAAACATACTTAGATGCTAAATAAATATGTTTTTAAAAAGAAGCCTACTCACAGCATGATTTTCAAGTTACCGTGCTGGTATTAGCCCCACTGAAGTGAATGGTATAACAATGCTGGCATAATAGTTTGAGTATTGCATTGTAAATTAGGCTAAATATATTTCGACTCCAGTCAAAGTGCTGCAAGCCTCACTGAAGTGAATAGGACTTCTGTTGGTGCTGTACTTTGAGGACTGGAGCCTTTTATATTTTATGGAGATGATAATAGCGGAGATGCTTCTGGAGTAATGTTTAAAAGAGCTAAAAAGAAAGCCTCTAGTGGGTAAACAAAGCAAAATAAGAATTGCCAGTACTTTAAGGAATTGCAGAAGCTTCCAACAGGTCCATGCCTTCAGCACAACACGAGTAACAGAAGTGATCATGAAGGCTCCATAACTTTATTATTAGTATTACCATAACACAGCAAGAGATAGTGTGCATTCACAAGAGATGAAAAATCTGCCATAAGTATTCCCCCCACAGGTTTTTTAATCATGCCATTGTCTTGACCAGTGAGTGAGAAAGCCTGGGTTTGAACCAACACCCCTGTGGCTTTGAGCAGAGTGCTTGTGCCACCACACTACTGAAACACTCTGGTCGGGGGTTCAGAGCTAGCACTAACAGCCTTCCCCAGCAAAGGTCAGGCAACACAACCCTCCTCAGTCTTGCTCCACGCCCCCAGCTTCCTGGTTGGCTGCGTGCCATACTGATTTTCAGTGTCCTAAATGGTAGAGGCCCAGTGCATATTTGAGACCTGCTCCTGGAGCCTCATGCTGAAGGTTATTTGCACTCAGAAACCACCTGCTGTTTGTGGATCCTGTCATCACAACTCAAGGCAGCATGCAATCAGGCCTTTGCTGTGGCGTGGTGTCCCCCCCCAATGTGGAACTCATTCCGGATGTCCATCTTAGGGCACTTTTAGACCTTCCCCCTCCCCCCCCCGGCACATCTTTTGGTTGCAGGGGGAATGCGCAAGCCAGGATATGTGCGTGGGGATCGGCCGGTCTGAAAGCCGCCCCCCGGTGCGGTTTCTGTCTCTTATACACATCTAGATGTGTATAAGAGACAGCCTGTCAGCTGTGGGGGATTGGATGAGGATGAGCCATCTGAAGCTGAATCCTGGCAAGACTGAGGTGATGTTGGTGGGTAAGGGCGAGGCCACCATCATCGATGGGGTGCGTCCCTTCTTGGTCCCTCAGGTTCGGAGTCTAGGAGGAGTCCTCGATTCGCAGCTCTGCCTGAATGCCCAGGTGGTAGTTGTGGCAAGGAGAGCGTTTAGTAAATTACATCTGGTCTGACGACTCCAGCCATACATCTTGGGCTCCAACCTTGCCACCGTCATCCATGCATTCATCACCTCAAGACTGGACTACTGTAACGCACTCTATGTGGGGCTACCCTTGGCGACAACCCGGAGGCTGCAGCTGGTGCAGAATGCGACAGTTCGTCTTCTTGTTGGGACGGACTGCTGGGAGCATGTAACACCTGTGCACTGCTCTCTGCACTGGCTGCCTATAGTCATCCGGGCCCAATTCAAGGTGTTGGTTTATTACCTTTAAAGTCCTATACAGCCTGGGCCCCACCTCCCTGCGGAACCTCCTCATATTATAAAATATATGGTGAGTCCACTGGAGGGGCTCCTAGCTGGCAGAGTGCATTAACATTATTTCTGACAGAAAGTGGGATCATGGCCAGGGAAGAAGCCTTCTCTGGCTGTGACCCCCTTTCCATCAGGGCGAGGGAAGTGCTGAGTGGGCAGCTGCCACCAGCACATGAAATGCACATGGGGGCTGCTCATAGAATCATAGACTTGAAAGTGATCTCAGAGGTCATCTAGTCCATCAATGCAGGAAATCCACAGCTACAGCATCCCTGACAGTTGGCCGTCTAGCCTCAGTTTGAAAACCTCCAACAGAGGAAAGCCCACCACCGCCCTAGGCAGTGTCTATTCGACTCTCCAACAGCAGTTACCGTTAGGACGTTCTTCCTAATGTTTAGCCAAAATCTGCTTTCCTGTAATTTGAGTCCACTGATTCTAGTCCTGCCCTCAGGAGCAACAGAGAACAGGTCTGTTCCATCTTTTATGTGACAGTCCTTCTGATATTTGAAGACAGCTGTCATGTCTCCCCTTAGTCTTCTCTTATCCAGGCTAAACATAACGAACTCCTTCAACCTTTCCTCATAGGATTTGGTTTCCAGACCCCTGACCATCTTTGCTGTTCTCCTCTGAACCCGTTCCAATTTGTCAGTGTCCTCCTTAAAATGCGGTGTCCAGAACAGGACACAGTACTTCAGATGAGGTCTGACCAGTGCAGAATAGACTGAAACTATTACTTCTCATGACCTAGACACTGTGCTTCTGTTAATGCAGCCCAAAATTGCATTAGTCTTTTTTGCAGCTGCATCACACTGCTGACTCATGTTCAGCTTGTGATCAATTACAACCACTAGATCCTTTTCACGCGTACTGCTGCCAAGCCAGGTATCCCCCATTCTATACTTGTGTATTTGGTTTTTCTTACCTTAAATGCAGAATTTTACATTTATCTCTGTTGAATTTCATTTTGTTAGTTTTGGCCTAGCTTTCCATCCTGTCAAGATGGACTATATTAGCTCTACATGCTAAAACGTGGGAGCAGGGCTGCATGGACAGAACATGGACTCCAGCAGACTATCGTCTCATTTGATTTCATCCATAGTCAGATGACACACAACCATTGTTTTGACGAGCTTACAGTCAGAGTGTGAAAACGAACAAGACAGGGATGAGCTGGATCCCCTGGCTGCCGTGGAGAGCGTCACTGAATCTGCTACTCCTCAGCTGAAATGAACAGCCCTCCCTGTGGACAATCCCAGTGGGGGAGCTGCTGTCACAAGTCACTCCACGCCACAGGTTGGCCTAGGAGCTGCCACATGGGAGAGGTCTACCAGACCCCTACCACCTAACAGGACTGGACCCCCAGGAGGAGCTGCCACCAGACAGGTGATTGGNTATTGTTGTTAACCGCCCCGAGCTGCATTGCAGGATGGGGCGGTATAAAAATCTATTAAATAAAATAAATAAAATATTAAATAAAATTATTATGTTTTTCTTGTCATCAATGCATTATCCTACCAAGCAGGCAGCAGAGATTCATCCCGTAAGGCGGAAATCACTATTATTCCCCTCAGCAGCAATTTTGGCTGACTGATATGTGGATTAATCCCTTAACATGATACTGGAAATATGCAAGATGGATTTAACATGAATGTCAAATCCAGCTTAACTTTTAGGACTTGACCCACATCACACCCAATGCATCCTGCAGCCTAAACCATGCACATGTTCAATAAGGCAGGGGTTAAACATCTTATAGGGAAGTGGCACTAGGTTTAACAAGCTCTCTTCCTCATGAGTATTTCTACTAACACAGGAAAGGACATTCGCCTCTTTTCATGTGCCAGCCTCATACAGTGGTTTTAAATGAACAAGGCTGGGGTGAGGGGGAAGAGGTCCGTGGTCACTGAGTGGCACAGCTGCGGAGCAGCCGCTCAGGTGGAGTGCATGGGGAGGGATTCTAACAGGAGGCTCCCAGTGTAGCTACCATGACAGCTGCTTCACACTCCCCCTACCCCAGACCATGGGGGAGGGGGAAGTGCACTGGGCTGGCCTTTGAAATTGATATTTCCCGGCCGTGAGCACTGAGGAACCTGGCTTCCCAACGCTTGCAGCTGTGTCCCGTGCCCACAGTGCCTATGAGCAGTGGACTGGTCTGCTGGTGTGGGTGGCTGCCCTAGCTCATATTGGCAGGGGATGTGTGGGCGCTTGTTGCCACACACATTTTTGGCTTGCCCCGCACAGCACACTCTGGATTTCTCGGCAGCTTGCTGTGAGTGTCCATGAGTGGTACTGCATGGCTCATGGGAGCATTCATCCCCCTGCACCACCTCCAGATGGGCAGTTGGATGAGTGACTCCTGCATGGCCAAATGTGATAGCATCTTACTTAAAAACACCCATAGAGAGTGATGGGACAGTTGTGCACTATCATGGGATTGCTAGCAGCAGCATGATAACACAGGCAAAATTCAAAGTGGGGAGGACATGTGAAAAAAGAGAAGGTGCAATTGAAAAAAGATAAGGCACAAATGTTCTCTCCTGCAGGAAATGCAATAGAAGACACTCTTGTGAATTGGCCTATAGTCCCTGCCTTGAAGAGTTTATAGCCTAAGGCTGTGAACTTTAATGGAACTACATACAGGAATTTGCAGCATGCTTTTTTAGAACTGCAGCTTAGACAAGACAGACAGCTGACTGCAAGCTATGAGCTAGCCTATCATCATTCAGTAACTATGGGTGTTTTCAGACGTAATGAGAGCACAGTGAACCACGGTCAATACCCACATGGGGCCACAGCACCCTGAACGTCTGTTAGGCGGCCGCCAGATGTTTACCACAGTCGATTCCCACATGGGGTCAGTTTCAACCACGCTTCCGGGGCTCCCTGCCAGACAATCCCCGAAAGCATGGTCAAAGAGATCCCCGGCGGGAACCAACAGAAAGTCACCTCTGGCCGGCGACCACGGCCCGGAATCCCTGGCGGGATTCCGGGCCGTGGTCAAATCAGGCGGGTGCGGCGCCTGCCCATCTCCCCAGAGGGCGGGCGGCGGGGGAGCGTGTTGTACCGTGTGGCCCCGCCCCCTCCCCGATTCCCTGGTGGGATCAGCCGGCACGTCTGTTGGACATGCCAGAGTGATCCCGGCGGAGAATCATTTGGGTGATTCCGGGACGGGGCGAATGCCGCCCCGTCTCATCTGAAATCACCCATTATGGCAGGTGTGCAGTGGCATAGCAAATCTATGGTGGAACCAGGGTCATGTCCCAATTATGAGTCCCCCTAAGGTCGAGGTGGGTTGGGTCTCCCTAACCGGTGACCCTCCCAAGGCTCCTCATGAGCCTCAGCCTCCTACCCAAAGGTTGGGGTGCTGCTCTGGCTCCTAGAGACCCCACGCAGAGTAGCAGCAACCCCACCAGGAAGGAAGGGTGCTTTCAAACATGATGGCTCCTGCTGCTGCCACAGACTGCTCCAAGTGGTGGCAGGAGCCATTACTCTGGCCAGGAGTTGGCTCGGGTGCAAAAAAACACATTATGATGAGGGGGGGGGTACACATGTATGTGTCTGCCCAGCCCTGACCTATGCTGCATGGAGTAGCCCACCCTGTGGCTGATCAGTGGCCATGGCAGCCAATGATGGCTGCCATGGCGCCTGGACCTCACTGCCACCCCAGACTGCAGTAGGTAAAGCAGCCACCTGGTCGGATAGCTGTTCCTCGGCTGGTGTTGGCACTTAGTTTGGGCTGCGAATTGGGATTTTCCCCAACTCACAACCTGGGCTAAGTGCCAAAGCCACCTGGAGAATGGCCCAGCTAACATCTGGTGGCGGTTTCTGACATGATGGTAACCTGCATTTCCATGCAGGTCAAAGCATGGAAATGCAGGCTATTGCCACGTCTGAAAATACCTGAAGTTTTATGAGAAGATGGGGCCAGCGCTCCATTCCTGTCCACTCTGAACATCCTTCTTGGCAAGGACCTTTTCAAATGACCTGAGCACTGCTAGGAAATTTTCAGAGTGGGTGGGGGCCAAGTGTTGGCCTCACTTCCTCCTTTGCTCAGTCTGAAAATTTGTTAGTGCCACTTAAGCCACTTGCAAAGGGTCCCCTAGCATCCATGACCCCGGGCCCAAGTGAGCCCCCTTGCTCCATAGTACTAACTACATCCCTGAGTGCGTGTGTGTGTTTGTCCTGCCTCCAGATATCTTCTCTTATGCCGTAGGCCGAGAGAAGGATGACAGAATGAGGCATAGTTTTGGAATTGACATGGGACTCTACAAATCACAATCTGACGTTGAATGTTTTGGCAAAGTTGTGGATCTTCTACTAATGAATAATGGAGGGGGAGGTTGGGTGAGTCCATTCTTCTCTTATGCTCTTTCTTTATCACTTTGTTACTGTTTTGAATATTTTCCACACCATTTCTTCTCATTGTGGGTGGAATTCTGACCCAATAAATTAGTGAGTATTTTGTTATTGACTTCAGCAATGGCATCAGGTTTTACTCTATGTTTGTTTCAAGAAAGTATAGACACTCTTTCAAAGGTTAATAAAATACTGTTGAATACTGTTCAGGTTACACTTCTCCATCCCTTAAAATAATAGTTGGCTCAGCTTCTGTTGATTCTAATGCTGGAGGCCTGTGTCCTCAGCAATTATATAGCAGGTTACATCTTTGAAAGGCTGTACAAACATTAACTCATTAATTGTCAGAACACCCTTGTTAGGCAAACAAGTATTATTGCATGTTTTTTACACGTTGCGGTAGCCACTTGAATTTCTGTATGCATATTTGTACACACAAAAATGTAAATGGCTACCTGAGAAACAGAGGTCCATTGCTCCAGTGAAAACTGTTACTGTACATAGAAGAACCCAAGGCTGATGCTGGCAGAGCAGCAAGTGTACTCATACATTTGGCAACATATGGGAACTTCTACATGTGTTGCTACCCACTCCCTTGCTACGCGCTTGGATAACATGTGTGGGCTGGTATCCATAAACAGATACTTCAGTGTATTAAGCCTTAAATCACTTTTAGTCATGAATCGTCCCCACAGCAAGAATTTGAAAACAAAGTTATTCAGGAGTGGGAAGAGAAGTATGTACCCCTGAAAAACTAAGAATACAACTCCTCTTTGCTTTTTACTTCAGAGTAACTGTAGTAAAAGGTTACTACAGAAGTAACTGTAGGTAACTGGGTAACATTGGGTATTTTCAGACGTGACGGGGCCAATTACCCCATCACGGAACCAATCTGTTGATCCCCCGCCGGGACCACCGCTTCACGGCCTAACAGACGTGCCGGGGGCTCCCGGCGGGGAATTGGGGAGGGGGCGGGTCCGTGCGACGCAATGTGCGGCCGCATGGCCCCCCCCCACGCTCCCCTGCTGCCCGCCCTCTAGGGTGACGGGCCGGCGCCGCGGCCAGTGCAGCCGCAGCACCCGCCCGAATTGACTACGGGCCGGAATCCCTGCGGGGATTCCGGGCCGTGGCAGCCATCCAGACGTGACGACTCGGTTCATTGCGGCGGAGAATCGCCTTCACCATGTGATCATCGCCGGCCCCGCCGGTTCAGCCGATCGCGTGGTGAATGTGATTCCCCGCTGCGATTGACCACGGTGAACATGTGGGGGGGAACATCCGTTCCCCCCATCAGACGTTACGTGGTCACAACCACCACAGGGAATTGACTGTGGTTGACTGTGATCTCGTAACGTCTGAAAATACCCATTGTTTGCCATAACCATTAGGAGGAGATTGTGAAGTAACTACATCCATTTGCAGCTGCATTGAGAACAGTACCAAAGTGAAGTTGTAACTTTGATTTATTTAAATCAAGGTAATTACTTCAGTTTAACATTGTTCCTCAGAAAGTGCCCCCTAAACACCAATTATTACTTACTTCAGTGAGGAAAGTAGTTTTCCAGTTTTTTTAAATGAGAAAAAGAAACAAAACAGAAAATTAAAGCCACAATCCTGAAACCACTTGTGAGCTTGCAATGGCACTTAAAGCTTGAAGTGGTTTCGAATTACAACCCAGTTTAAATTCAAACATGTTCCAGTGCTCAAAGCACTCTGTTGACACAAGTCATGAGTACTTTGAGGACTTAGCTGCCCATGAACCAGTGACAGAGATAATGGTAAATTATGGCGCACGGCACTTCTGGTTCAGACTCAGAGTCCTATGCACTGAACACTAAATGGCACTATGGCATTTTGTATTTCCTTTAGGCAATGTGTGACAGAAAGTGAGCCATCATCTTCTGAAAATGAACTGCATGGTTTGGTGATAACGTACTGTACCTGAAAGTTTTTACTCTTCGATTTTATTCTGTGGGAACTGTTCAATAATTTCGTTATGTAAATGATGGCATAAAGGACACTGTAGAAAAGCAACATGCTATATAATAGCGTAGAAATTAAATCTTCTAATAAAAATAATTGTTAGGTGGAGGTAATTGCAGCAGACACCCGGCACATCACCCCACCAGCATATTCTTTCTTGTATAATTATTATTAACAAACATTTATTATTAACAAACATTTATATAGCGCCAGCAGTGTACCTGGCACTTTACAAAGTAATAAAATAGACACGGTTCCTGCCCCTGGGACTTACAATCTGAGAGACAGGAGCTGGGGGAGAGACATAGGAAGGGGAACAGAGGGAGAGACAAGGGGTCTAACATTCATGAAGATGCGAGGTCTCAAGTGCACGTACTTGGCTTGGTTA
>QEPC01010852.1:3278257-3302636 GCA_003113815.1 Sphenodon punctatus
GATCACCCCTACTAAAGGCTCGGTGCGCTTGCCGCTCTTACCTTTGGGAGCTCCGGCGGCGGCGGGCAGTCCGGCGGCCTCAGCGCCGGCTGTGGCTGCCGGCGTCAGGACGCTGTAGGCCTTCCGGGGTTCACCGGAAAGCATAACTGACACAGTAATCATAAAAGTATTAGGAGTGTTGCTGCAAATAACTGACTGCAATTTTATTTTAAATGGGTAATTTTTGAGGTGAGAAAACTAATGTAATATTATGTATGTTGCAGAAATAAAAAAGATTAGACAAGTTTAGCAACATATTGCATTTCATGTATAGAAAAAAAGGATTTTTGCAAAAGCAGCTAATTTTATTCAAGTAGAAGAAAACCCATGACCTAGCATTTAAGATAGAAAAACTGGTTTGGTCAGGTTGCCAGGTTATAATTATGTGTTTGCCCTGGAAATCATGTCTCAAAAGAAGGTGAAACTCTTCGACATTGCCATCTAGAGGTCAAAGAAGTTAAGTTAAAAGTTAAGTTAAGTTAAAACCTGAAAATATTGTTAATAATCTTAAAAAAATAAACCTGTATCAGTAAAGCACAAAAAGGTACAGCTAAGAGCATATACTGGAGGGCCAGTTCCCACTACCAGGGTGTGTATGCTTGAGGTACAGGTAAATGAAACTAAGGTGAATTTAGAATTTGTGATTGTAGCAGGTAATGAGATACCCATTATAGGTCTAAAATCTTGTCGATTTGGGGCTTATTAAGAGACTTTATACTGTCAGGGACAAAACCTGGCAAGTGGAGGATGAATTCTCTGATGTTTTCAAAGGTATGGGAAAGCTGTCAACAGAGTATAAAATAGAGTTGACAGAATCCTAGGAACCAGTGATACATGTATACACCAAGGAAGGTGTCCCTAGTGATAAGAGATAAACTGGGTCACTGCGTTTGTGTATCGATCTAAAAGAACTTAGCAAATATGTTGAGAAAACACTATCCAGCACCCCACCAGGGAAGAAATCTTCGGACAGATAGCAGATGCCAAATACTACACTAGATTTGCCTACTGGGTTTTGGCAGGTGCCATTAGACAAAGAGAGTGCCTGACTCTGCACCTCCAATACACCTTACGGCTGATACTGCTTTAATAGGCTCCCATTTGGTTTGTGTTTGCCTCCTGAAGTATTCCATAAGAGAGTACAACATATATTTGAGTGGTTTGAAGGAGTCTGAATTTATATTGATGATGTTCTGATATGGGGTCAGACCCTGGAGGAACACAACATGAGACTGTAGAAGGTTCTAGAAAAAGTGAGATCTTCAGGACTTAAGCTGAAAAAGAAAAAGCAAATTTAGAGTAAAAGAGGTTATCTGCTTGGGTGAAAAGCTAATGGAACGAGGGGTAGAGAAATAGACCCCAACAGAGCAAAAGCAATTGTTAAATGCCACCTCTTATGGACAAAACGTGACTCCAGCGATTTACAGGTATGACTAAATTTGTTGCTAAATATGGGCCTAATTGAGTGATACAGACTGCTAACTTGTAGTCCCTGTTATGAAAAATCATTTAGTGGTCATGGGAAGACATTCATCCAAGGGAATATGAAAATTTAAAGCTACTCTTAAAGACAGCCCCAACGCTGTGATTTTTTTGACAACAAATGCCAGACAAAAATAACTTGTGATGCTTCCCAAAACAGCCTGGGCAGCATTACTACAGCGATATGGGGATCACTAGAGACCTGTTGCTTATGCATCTCGAGCCTTATCAGCGGTTGAGTGTCAATATGAACAAACAGAGAAAGAAACTCTAGTGACTTTGTTTAGTTGTAAGAAATTTCATGTTTTTGTGTATGGGAGACCAGTGTTAGTGGAAACAGACCACAAACCCTTAGTGGCAAGTGCTAAAAGAGGGTTAGCCAACATGCCTCCCAGGCTGCAACATATATTTTTTTCAGCTGGAAATTTATGATTTGACAATAGTGTATAGGTCTGGTACACTAGTTGTATTAGTAAAGACTATGTTTTAAACATTTTTACCTAAATCTAACATCTATTTTTTTGACATTTCTGAACGTTGGCCAAGACTGTAGATCAATTGGGTCCTTTTGTTTGGCCTATTTTAACATCACTGCAAAGTAAGAGATAATAGGATTATCCAAGAATACATTTCAAAATATGTAATGTGAATTAAGTATAGTAAAGGGGAATAATATATATATCTGCGTGGGACTGAAGAAAATGCAGCTCTAATATGCTGCGGTGTAATCAGAATATACCGGCAAACAAAGCAGAAAAATCTGACCTTTTTGTTTTCTTGGCTGATTCATTCCCTTTCCCACATTATCCCACATATGTTCCAGATTTCCCTCTGCTTTTTAAAACAAATTGACATCAAGTACACTTATATGTTTAAAATCAGGAAACTAATATGTACCTACATTACTTAAATCAGGAAATGGTGGAGTTTAAGAATTCAAAGAACTGGTGATTGCTTTGAGGGTGGACAGGAAATAGGCTGAATCCCCAGCAAAGCACCCGTGATTAAGTAAATGAGACCACCAGGAGAAAAAAACAGCTAAGGAGGAAGTAGCAGTACAATAATGAAACAACAAATTCTTCTGTATTTTAGATTTTGTATCTAAAATTAGACTGTGCAATATTAGAGAATTGTTTAAAATACTTCTTTGAGTCTAAGAAAGTGTATGCATTATTATTTTCTGCCCTTTAATATATTCATTGCAAACTGGATTTTCCTTGTCCTCATGTCTCTCTATTTTTCCAGTTTGCTTTTCTCACAACCTCCTTGTATTTTTCATATTCCCTGGTAGTTTGCTCTACGGAAATTTGTCTTCAGTAGTTATTGCACAAGACAGCACCATACTAACTGGCATTCAGATATTTCCAGCTTAACTTCCTTTCTGAGATAAGTTTCAGGTCCAATAAATAAAATGTTTTGATGGTTATTTGACAGATCTCTTGTTAAGGCTACACGGTACTTTGAAAAGTGTGGTAGATTAGGTATTTGAGGGGCTGGTAATAGCCACCATACTTATCTTCTTATATTTAGCTCACCACTGTTTGAGACAGGATGGCTCAAGGGACTGGTAATAGGATAAAGCCTTTCCCTCTAAACTGCCAATTCAGCTCTAACCCAGATTAATAAGGACAGAATGTTACAACCATCTGGTGTCTGTACGCCATGTGGAATAAAGTGTAATCTCACTTCAATTCCTAGTGGGCAGGTGTCTAAATCACAAAGAACACCATTAGACTTGACAGTTAGCAGGCAGACCAAAGATCAAAAGGGCATGAGACCTAAGTACTCTTTTCAGAACTAGAAGTCAGGTGTAAAGGAAACATATTGGTAAAGAAACACACAAAGTTTGCACTGCAACTGCCTGGTCAGTTCTTCAGGCACTTTACATCAGCAGCATTAAATTGACACAAAATATCTAACAGACAAACCAAACCAAAATTTGGACTCCTCATTAGCAGATTCGCAGCCTTGGCCAGAAAGACAGACCTTTAACAGAACTAAGGAAAAGGTCTAGGCAAGGATAAAGTAGCTAGAGGAGTAACCTTCATGCATGATAACTTCAAAAAGAACATATTTTTGTTAATAAACAGACACCAGAAGAGGTAACGTCTGGGTGTATAGTTTTGTTTGGTGCTTGGATGCAAGTACCCACATGCTCTGTATACCGCCATCCTTCAAAAAATGCATCTGTGGGAAGTAAGATGGAGCTCCAAAAAGGCACATAATTCAACTTTAAGCCTTGCTTAAATAGCTCACTTTATCCTGGTTTATTGTGTACAACAGATAACATGACAATTCACTGAACAACAAATTACAAATGAATGTAATGAGCATCATTTGTGTGTGATAAGATCTTCTGATGTACCACTTAGTACTGCTATTAGTGCATACACAAAGTTTTGTATTTTTTGAAGTCAAATCAGAGATTTATTACAAGAACTATTTGTTCATTGTGCAGTCTGCAGTGCTGATACTTCCTGGAGGAATGTGTTATCAGAAATCAATGAACAGATTACATAATTACCCATATAAGTAGATCTCTTTAAGTAAAGTATTATTATCTCCATAATAGGCTACCCTGATGAAGCATCTTCTTTTTTGTTGCCAAAGTGGTGTACTTTTTATAGAAATAAAATCTTAAACTAAAACCAGTATATCACCATTTACCGTTAGGGATGGGAGAACAGATCGCTGTTCGGGTTCGGCTGTTCGGTTCGGCTGCGTTCATTTTGTTCGTTCGGTTTGGCCGTTAAGTTCGGATGCGTTCGGTTTGTTCGTTCGGTTTGTTCGTTCGGTTCGTTTGCTGAGTTCGGGTTCAGCTGTTCGGTCGTCCGAACAGGCCGTTCGGTTAGGCCGTTTGGCTGTTCGGTTCAGCCATTCGGGAAATGTTGTTATGGTTTTTTTTTGTTTTTTATATTTTTTTTGGTCTTTTATTAGGTTTTATATGGTTTTCTTTTGTTTTTTATTTGGTTTTTTTGTTTTTATATGGGGTTTATTTTTATTTTTTTTAATCTAATATTATATCTATCTATCTACACTAAATCTAACTGCTATTAACTATTCTAAATGCTATGAACTAAATGGATTATCTAATAAGTACACAGGCCTACTCCTACAAACACTAAAACTAAATCACTAACACTATCTCTATCACTAAGCTAACTCCTACAACTCTCTACATCTATCTATCTATCCATCCATCCATCCATCCACACACATATCCATATATATCCATATCCATATATATATGAATATATATGGATATATATACATCCCATATATATGGGATGGGGGGAATCACAAACAGAAGAGGAGTCTGTAGTGAAATACATACATACTCAATGAGTCTGGACAGTGAAATGCATAACACAAGGTTTCAGTTCAAGGTTTAAGTTTCATTTCAGTACAAAACTGAAATGAAACTTAAAGCAATCTAAAAATCCTACTCAATGCCTGCTGTTCAGGAACAGTGACTAGCTCAGAAGGTGTTGGGAAGGGGGAGGGCAGATAATTAGTTTCATTTCTTGCAAGCCTCTCTCCACCCCTGGTGCCTGGAAGTCTGCTCTTCAGTGACTACACCTGCCTGTCATGTTTGACCTTCCAGTGAACCTTTTTTTGCCACCTTAACTCATCCGAATGCGATCCGAACATACCGAACTGTTCGGCCATTTTGTCGTTCGGTGTTCAGATTGTTCGAGTTCGTGTTCGTGTTTGGTCATCCGAACAGTTCGAGCTCGGGCCGAACTCCGAACTTCCGAACCGCGTTCGCCCATCCCTATTTACCATTTACATTTTGCTTTATAGAAGATTTTTGGTAGGAGCACTAGATACTTTAAGGGACCATTTAAAAAGAAACTTGTATAGATGGAGGTGCTTTAATAATACATTTACATTTATTATACAAAAGATGTAAAAAGGAAAAAAAATGTCTAATAGCTTCTGGGGAAAGATGAAGGCATTATATTATCAGGAGTATGAAAACTGAAAGAGTGGGGGGCAACGCCCCTCTGAATGTTGGGTGCAGGGGCAGGATCATTCTTAATTTCAGTCTCCCATAACTTCTGCAGTGACAGCCTCCCTGACACAGGAATCACAGAAAGTCTGGAATTAAGAAAGGGATTATCCTTCTGTGGCAGTCTGCTGTGGCAGTGCTTCTGGCATTCACGGGCATAGTTATAATAGAGACAGTTGTCATAGCTGTGCCCCACAAGTCAGGGGAGCCCAGGCTCCTGGGAGCATCTGTGTTCCTTGCTGCTGAAAGAGGATTGAAGGAGCATCCTATTTTCTGCACCAGGGACCATTTCATCCTAGCTATGCCCCTGTTGGCACTTGTATTTCCTGGCAGTTTGGGAAGTGAGGGGATCTGTCAGGTGGGGTAGAGGTAACTCACACTGTGGAAGGGGGAAGAGCCGAACCCCCGGAGGGTGGCGGGGCTTATACACTGACAATTACTCTAGCTCTCTCCCACTTGTTCACACTTACAGGAAAATAAGGAAGGAACACACTCACCACAGCAGGCAGACCAGCACACTCCACACGCTCTCGCAAGGATGGAAGATGGGGGAAAAAAGGGGTCCACACAAGGCAGGAGGAACAGGGCAAGGAAAAGGGTGTTGCACTCAAAACGCTCAATCCAGGAGGCCAGTCTCTCTGATCACCGACGCTGTGTGCTTCACAGCGTTGGCATTTGTACTGCTGGCCATGCCCCCGTAGCGTGCCTGGAGCCGCTGGGAGTGGTGCAATGTTGTCGACCCCGCCCCTGTGCTGCACGGCGTCAGGGAAGCCCTTCCTGCTTCAGGTAAGCGCTGCTGCGGTGGGGGGGGGAATCCCCCGCCTCTGTGGAAGCGGCGCTATTGTTTACAGCGCTGCTGGGAGGGTATCCGGGCAGTCGGCCCAGAAGGGTGCTGCCTTCACTCATCTTCGGGGGCGCGGCCAGGCCAGGGGGCAGGTCTTTCTAGCAGTACCCCTCCGGCAAGCCCCCCGGTGAGGCCCCCAATGGGGACCAGGTTTCTCGGGATGGCAGCGGTGAAAAAGACGCACCAGGCGGGGGGCGTGGACGAAGGTCGCAGGCTCCCAAGAGCGTTCATCAGGTCCGCAGCCCAGCCAGTCTATAAGATAGTGCAAGTGACTGTAGTGAAGTTTGGAGTCAAGGATGGCCTTAACTTTGTACTCTAGCTCCTCAGTGAGCACCGAGTGGATGGAAGAAGGAGACGTGGGCGGGGCATGGCCTTTTTGAGGGGGCATGGCCTTATCAGGGGGCATGGCCTTTTTGAGGAGGGAGACATGAAAAGTGGGATGGATGCGGAGTTGTGGGGGAATGTCAGGGTCCGCGGCGCCGGTGCTCGGCGCCACGGCACACAGCGGGGAGGTGAGCGGCGGCAGAGGCCGCCAGGCGAAGAAGCCCCCAGCCCCATAGAAGGGATGGCTCTGCTTACACAACCTAAGGCCAGGGAAGAGCAGCGGGAAGCCACACCCCCCAGTACGGAGAGAGCGCTCCCCGGCAGTAGTGACAGCACAGGGGGCCCGCCCTCGTCACAGGAGGGCGGGACTCCTCCACAGGTAGCGGAAGCGGCGCCACGCACAGTACGCCGCTCCGCACGACTAGCACGCCGGAAAGAGGGCGGGGCAAGCCCTTTATAGACAAGGCCGGCAGGGGCGTTCAGGGCTGGTGATTGAACGCAGACCGGCCGCCTTGAGAGAAGCTAAGTGTGATTCAGAGTGTTTTGTGTATTGTTATTGTGCCCTACTTCCCTGGTGTGAGTGCTTGTGCGAGACAGTGAGAGGGTGTGAGCGAGTGTCAGCCCTGGTTCCTGTGGTACCTCCGCCCCCTCCCTCGGGGTCCCCCGTGTGCGAAACCCCCTACTCCTCCCTTGCAACCCTTGGGGCCTTGTTCACGCCTTCCTCACAGCCCCCCTTCACTGTACCTTCCTCTCCCCCGAGCAAAAGGATAACTGTGGTCGTGGTGCACGGTGAGGGCCTTGCTCTGCCTGTAATCTCGGCGCCCTATGATGATAGGGGCCTAGCCCAGACCTTGTGTCAGAGGCATTGGCCCACACACTATCCTGACGGGCATTCCTCCTCCCCGGGAGCGCGCCTGCCGTACCCTCAGGCGCAAGGCAACGTTTGGAGTGTGGTGTGCACGTGGCCCCCTTGCCCCCCTACCCCTGACAGGGAAGAGTTACTTTAAAGGTAACCTCGTTAATTTGCTTTTTGATAGGGAAGGTTCCAAAAAAGTGGTCATCCAGTTTTTTTGACGGGTGTGTGGAGGAATAATGATGCTTTGAGATCCATATGTAATCTCCCAGCTGTAAGGAGGGTGGAGGAGATCATCGCTTATCTGCTTGCAGCTTGTACTTTTGTCGAGACTGGGTCAAGGTAGTTTGTGCTGCCGCTTGGGCTTGCCGTATGTGTTGTATTAACCTGCCTGTGGCAGGAACGCTAGTATCGGGTACCTCCAAAACCCCCATATGGGGGTGGTACCCCTGTGTGACGAAGAAGGGGGAGTTGCCGATTGAGGCATTTGGGGCGTTGTTATGTGCGAACTCCGCAAGGGGGAGCCAGGTGTACCAATCGTCCTGGAGGTAGTTTATTTAACAACACAAGTATTGTTCAAAGTCTTGATTGACTCTCTCTACTTGTCCGTTTGCTTGGGGATGGTATGCGGTAGTGAGCTTAAGCTGTACATGAGGCGTCGAAAATAATGCCTTCCAGAATCTGGAAACAAACTGAGAACCACGGTCGCTGACAATTTCCAGGGGCCATCCGTGCAACTTAACTATGTGTCGAATAAATAGCAGGGCAGTACGATAGGCAGTTGGTAGCCCCTTGCAGGCTATGAAGCGGGCCATCTTAGTAAAATGGTCTACGACCACACAAACTGTGGTATACCCACGGGAAGGGGGTAAATCAACAATAAAATTTATCCCCACTCGTTTCCATGGTCCACGTGGATTTTCAGCAAGGAGTAGGAATCCTCTGGGGGGCTGTTGAGGTACCTTGGTATTCGCACAAGTGGTGCACTGGGCTACGTAGTGCAGTACATCTGGGCCTAGTATTGGCCACCAGAATTTGCATTGTATCAGTTGTCGGGTTCGCTCTAGCCCGGGGTGTCCGGCCAGTAGTGCATCGTGGTGTGCCTGGAGGACTTGGGTATAGTAGGACGGTGGAACCACCACAAGTTCTCCCTTTTTTACCAGGCCTGTTTCTTCTCGATATGCTGTGTTGGTAGTCGGCAATAATTCATCTGCTGTAGCCTGGAGAAACTGATCATCAGACAGGAAGGTAGCTGCAAAAACCTTATGGTCCAAAAGGGGCCCCTGTTGTTTTCACTCTTCCTGAGCCCCTTCATGATATTGGGACAGGGCATCTGCTAGAACGTTGAGTTTGCCTGGACAGTACCGGATGGTAAAAGAGAATCGTGCAAAGAAAAGGGCCCATCTTGCATGTCAGGCATTCGCTATCTGTGCTGTTTGCAGGTACGTTAAATTCTTATGATCAGTGACTACCAGAACAGGGTGACGTGCCCCTTCGAGGTAGTGTCTCCAATTTTCAAATGCAAGATTGCCAGGAGCTCCCTGTCAAAGATAGTATAATTTTTTTCGGCTGCTGTCAGCTGGCGTGAATAATACACACAGAGTAGCATTTGATGCTGCAGAGGTTCTTCTTGGGACAGAACTGCTCCTATAGCCTTGTTGGAGGCATCCACCTCTACTTGGAAGGGTTGTTGGAAGTCCGGGTGTCATAGCAAGAGGGCAGACATGAAGGCTGCCTTCAAAAAGGTGAAACTGTGTTATTGTTGTGGCCCCCAGGAGTAGGGCTGATTCTTTTTCAGGAGGAGGGTAAGAGGTGTAGTGATTTCTGCATAGTTGGGTATGTATTGCCGGTAGTAATTGGTACTACCGAGGAAGCGTTGTAGGGGTTTGACGGCCTTTGGAGGGGGCCACTGTTGGATAGCTTCAAGTTTGCGCGGGTCCATCTGAATGCCTGTAGGAGTGATGATAAAACCCCCAAAGTCAATGGATGTCAGGTGGAAAGCGCACTTCTGCAACTTACAGTACAGCTGATGAGAGCAGAGCCGTTGCAACACACCACGTACATGTTCTATGTGCTGAGGCAGGTCAGGGGAGAATATGAGAATGTCATCGAGGTAAGCGATGACACAAATATCAAGAAGGTCCCGTAATATATCATTGATGAAGTGCTGGAACGTAGCTGGAGCGTTGGCCAGTCCAAATGGCATGATGAGATATTCAAAATGCCCATAACGAGTGCGGAAGGCAGTCTTCCACTCAACCCCCTCCCAAACTCTTACCAAGTTGTAGGCGCCCTGCAGATTCAACTTTGTAAAGATGCGACCCCCCTGGAGCCGGTTTAAGAGTTCCGGAATTAGTGGTAGAGGATACCGATTTTTGATGGTCACTGTGTTGAGGCCTTGATAGTCGATGCAGGGTCGCAATCCTCTGTCCTTTTTTGAAAATAAATAAATAGGGGCACCTGAAGGGGAAGACGAGTGGCGACTGGTTCCCTGGGCTAAAGATTAATCAAGATACTTCCAAAGCATTTCTAATTCAGGGTTCGATAACGCGTAAATGCTCCAAAGGGCAGTTCTGTTCCCGGTTGGAGATCAATTGGGCAGTCATAGACTCTATGTGGAGGCAGCGTAGTGGCAGCCTGTTTGTTGAAAACATCGGAGTAGTCCTGGTACTCTGCCGGTAATGGTGTTACGACAGGTTCGTTGGAGCTGACTACGGCCCCCAGTGAGGCTGTCATGGGGAGCTCTTTACAACAAGTGGTCCGACATAGGTTGGAGGTCCATTGAAGGAGGTGGTTTTCCCAGGAAATCTGAGGATTGTGTTTGCAGAGTCAGGGAAGACCTAGGACGACTTGGAACAGGGGCATACTTACTACATCAAAGACCAGCTCTTCCTGATGTTTCCCGATGCAGCATAATAAGGCTACAGCGTGGGTCATAATGGGTCCGGATTTTAGGGGTGACCCATCAATGGTATATACGGGCTCTGGCATCTCCTTGAGTTCCGTGGGAATTGCGTGGTTCTGGACCAGTCCTAGGTCCATAAAGTTGCTGGTGGCCCCTGAGTCCAGGAGGGCCCAGGTGACCAGGGAGCGAGTCAAGTTAATTCGCAAGGTCACGGGAATTCGGAAATGGGTCCTTGATGAAATGATGGTTGAGGGGAATAGTTTTAGGTCCGAGGTGCCCTCTGCCCACCTCGGCCACTGGAGTTTCCCGACATTCTTCAGGGCACGGTCAGGGCTGGGCACACCTGAATGAAGAGGCCTGGTTCCCTGCAATAGTAGCAAGAACGTGCCCGCTGCTGTCTGTCATGCTCTTCCGGCATAAGGGGTCCTCGTACTGCCTCTAATTGCATGGGTTCTGGTTCCGGGTTCCTGCTAGCCTCAGGAGTTCCCCCGACCCCCAACAGTACCCTTGGAACAAATGGACCCTGAGTTTCTTGCCTTCGCTCTCGCTGACGCTCGGACATCCGTTCCTCAATCTGCAGGGTGAGGGAGGAGAGTTGTTCCCAAGTGTCGGGTAAAGATGTAAATGCCAGTTGGTCCTTTATTTCATCATTTAGACCCCGTCAAAAAAGAACACACAAAACCTCTTCTGGCCAGTGAAGTTCGAGGGTCAGCTGCTGAAAATGAGTAATATATTCTAACACGTTTCGTTTGCCCTGCTTGATGACCATGATCTGTGTTTGGGCATCCTTAGTACGGTGAGGGTGGTTGAACAGGAAGGCAAACTGTTTGACGAATCCCTCATAATCTGCAAGGAGGGGACTTTTGCCCTTGAGTAATGTCATAGCCCAGTCCAGGGCTATGCCCCCCAGATTCCCAATAACAAAGGCTACCTTTAAGTTTTCGGTGGAGTAAGTCTTGGGTTGGACAGTGAAGGTTAATTCACAGAGGGCCATGAACCCTTAGAACTGGCGCCGGTCCCCCAGAAATTTCTCCACCCGTGGTTCCTTAGGTTCTCTGGGGGTACTTGCTGCTACCTCAAGGTTGGCAGCTGGTTGTGGCGGTTCCGGGATGGGTGGAAGCGTGGCAGCAGCGGCCTGGGCCCCGGTGTTGGCCATGACGGCCACCTCCAGTTCCACCTGTTTGGCCTTAACGTCCCTCATTTCCATTGCGAGGGATTGCACTGCCTGCACCAGTTCCCCAAGTTTCCTAGCCACATCCATCCTGGGGAACTTCCTGCTACCCAGGAGGGTTGTGCCGGTGATTCTGTCAGGTGGTGGTGGGGGGGAGGGATACCCGCCTTCATGGGATAGGGAAGGGAGGGCTCCAAGGAGGGAACCAAGCGGGGGGTGGGTGGCGTGAGACACAGGCCACTCACAGTGCTGCTGGCAAGTCCTCGGAGGGAGAGTAGGATGCCTGTCAGGATAGTAGTTGGGCCACTGAATCCCAACAGGGATTAGGCCCTTATCATCATAGGGTGCCGAGCAGATACACTGGAATGCCCTGCCCCACTGTTCAACCACCCAAACTACACAAGTCACACCACGGGGGAGGGGTAAGTTATTGGCCACAGTGAGGTCAAGGGGAATAGGGAACCCAGGACTCAAGTGAAGGAAGAGGTAACTCACACTGTGGAAGGGGGAAGGGCCGAACCCCCGGAGGGGGGGTGGGGCTTGTACACTGACAATTACTCTAGCTCTCTCCCACTTGTTCACACTTACAGGAAAATAAGGAAGGAACACACTCACCACAGCAGGCAGGCCAGTACACTCCACATGCTCTCACAAGGATGGAAGACAGGGGGGAAAAGGGGTCTGCACAAGGCAGGAGGAGCAGAACAAGGAAAAAGGTGTTGCACTCAAAACGCTCAATCCAGAGGGCCAGTCTCTCTGATCATCGATGCTGTGTGCTTCACAGCGCCGGCATTTGTACTGCTGGCCACGCCTCCGTAGTGTGCCTGGAGCCGCTGGGAGCGGTGCAATGTTGTCGGCCCCTCCCCTGTGCTGCACGGCGTCAGGGAAGCCCTTCCTGCTTCAGGTAAGCACTGCTGCGGCGGGGGGGAATCCCCCGCCTGTGTGGAAGCAGCGCTATTGTTTACAGTGCTGCTGAGGAGGATATCCAGGTGGTCGACCCAGAAGGGTGCTGCCTTCACTTGTCTTGGGGGGCGCGGCCAGGCCAGGGGGTCCTGTCTTTCTAACAGTCCACCACCATTTTCATGCCAGTCAAATCTCCTGTGCTAAGTGGGAGAGAATTCTCCCACTGTGCAAATCTATCCAGCTGAACAGGAGAGGGACAAAGAATGTCACCTTTAACAGCGGTAGCAGTAACTAACTACCCCTCCACAGTCCTCCAAAACTGACAGCTGCTTTGGAGTGAGGAGAGAAGATGCACTCCAGGTCACAAATACAAACTCCCTCCCTTGTGAATTCTTTCATTTTCTCTCAGCAACATTCTCTCAGCATTTTAACCCAGTCACAATGCACTGGGCTATAATGAGAGAATTCACTTTGGGAAAAAGCCACATGAGACAGGGCCAGCTGGGTCTCCGGCCTGCCCTGGGCAGAACGAGTGCAGCAGTCACAGTCTGGGCTGGTGGAGAGAGCAGACCATACAATCAGACTACCTCCTCCCCCATGGGGAAACTGGGAAGGAGGACTGCTGTCATTAGTCCTGCCATGCCCTGCAATGGGCCAAAGAGCTATCCACATGGGCTGGCACCCGCCCCTCCCACTGTCCCACCTTCTGCAGTGATGTGGACATACAGGAATGGTGAACTACGCCCATGGCTCTATTGTGTAGTGGACCTCACCACAAGGTGGGACTGCACAGAATCGGTCTGAGTGGAGGCAGTCCGTTACCTCACATTGGACCAAGTGGCACAACAGTAGCCCCTGATGCGTCACTGGCCTTCTCCGGCGGACGCATCATGTAGTAACCTGCTGCCTGCCCAGGGGTGGAAGTGGGTGAACATCTAGTGACTGCTGGCCTGATGGTCAGCTGCATCATAGGCTAATGTGGGGTAAGGTTTTCCAATGTGGATTAACGTCTTGTGTGGCCTTACCCATAGTCTTATTTATCAGAGAATCTATGCAGAAAACTAAGAGGAAGTGTCTGGATGGCCAGGGAAAGCGGGGGCAGGTAACTGGGGGAAGTCCTGTGATAGAGCTTTGAAACAAGGACTGGAAAGACAAGGGTTCAAGACAAGGTTATAACAGGTTAACTGGATGTGTAATCTTTCTTTCTTTCTTTCTTTCTTTCTTAATAGTATATTTTTTCAGACCAGCCTCAATTTAGGCAATGTGCTATTTTAAATTTGCATATATTTTAATGCAAATATTGTCCCATATTTATTTATATAAAAGTTTATACATTGTTTGAGGGTGGGGCTGATGAAAACCTCCCTCTTTCCAGTTCTCCTCCCCACCCCCGCAACACCTCTGTATTTCCCCCAGCTGCCAGGCAAATTCACATATTGGCAGCAAGGAGTAGAACGACACTATGGTGATACTTGATTCTGAAGTCTGGATCTTGCTCCATTTCTGAAACTGGTGGGCTTGAGGCAAGGCTTTAAGTGGGGAGATGTCCTTCCCTCACTTTGGACTGTTATTACATCTCTGCATATTATTTTACTCTTTACCTGCAGCTTAAGATTAATTTTGGTGAGATGCCAATTACCACTGAAATTTCACTAAATACTAGTTTCAATTACCACTGAAATCAGCACTATCAGAATGGGGGTGTGACTAGGTTGGAAACGGCCTTGGAGCAGAAGATGGAATGCTCCCTGCTGCACCCTGGGGAAATGTGGAGAGGGGGTCACCAGGAAGGTGGGTAATAGGTGGACTGGGAGCACTGGGGTAGGGGAAAGTGGGGAGGGGGGGCAATGACCACCAGAGCAGAGGTGGCGTTAGGAGGGGGTCACTAAGACAGGGGGCAAACCTTACTTTATTTGTGCTGGTTTGCAAGGCATGCTGGGTGGGGACACGGCTTGGCAAGCTTACCCCACCGCTCTGTGGGTGGGTGGGAGCGGGCCGTCCATCTGCATGTTTCTGCTTTGTGCTGCCAGACCCCACTACCTTGCTTACTAGCACACCCTGCCACCCACAAATGATGGGCACTTTGGTAGAGGATGGAAAGGGCAGAACCTCCCATAGACAGCATTTATGGCAACACAGACACATGTTTTGGGCCCTATAGACTTGTGAGTCCCACTGTAGCTATACCTATAATAGCTGCACCCCTCAGTAAGAATGCTAAGCACTGCAGTCACGGTATCACACTCAAAATGAGAAACACCCATAGTTCCTCACATAACACCAGGCAGTCCCTGTGTGTTTTCAGATTAATTAATTAATTAATTAATCGATCGATCTATTATTTATTTATTTATTTATTTATTATTAGCAAGCATTTATATAGTGTCAGCAACGTACCTGGCGCCTTACAGAGTAATGGAATAGACACAGTCTCTGCCCTAGGGCTTACAATCTGAGCGACAGAGGCGGTGGGAGGAGACGAAGGAAGGGGAACAGAGGGAGAGACAAGGGGTATAACATTTATGAAGATTCAAGGTCCCAGGTGCACGTGTTTGGCTTGGTTACATCAACAATGATGGCTGGTTGGTCCATGTGGTGAGGATATGAGTACACAGACCTCAGGTAACAGATTGTACTGGATGGAAGGTATCATCAAGAGTTAGGTGAGGGGAGCGAAGAGTCAGGGAGGGCAGAGCGAAAGAGGTGGGACTTGAGGAGGGATTTGAAGGTACGAAGGGAGGGGGTGAGGTGGATGTGGGCAGGAAGGGAGTTCCAGGCATGGGGGGCAGCTAGGGAGAAGGGACAAAGGCGGTTAGGGGAGCAGGGAAGGTGTGGGTGGGCGAAAGAGGGGACAGAGGAGGAGCGAAGTTCACGGACTGAAGTACGAAGGGAAATTAGCGCAGAGAGGTAGGGGGGGAGCAAGGTTGTGAAGGGCTTGATTTAATTTATTTGTTTATTTATTTGATTTATACTAAAATTTATATGCTGCCCTCTCCTACCTCAGACATCTCAGGGCGGCTCACACCATATTAAAAATAGTTTAAAACATATTAAAACAACAGTAATAACTACAATTAAAAACAGTATAACACCCATCCCCCACCCTAACCCAACCCACTCACGCCAGAAAGGCCTGGAGGAACAGCCAGATCTTACACTGTCTACGGAAAGAGGATAGGTTGATAACCAAGCGGACCTCCGATGGGAGGGAGTGCCACAGCTGCAGCACAGCCACAGGGAACACCCTCCTCATGGTAGACACCCAGGAAACCCAGGGGACCCCCTAGGGGGGTGCCCCTGGCAGACCACAGGGGCCGATCCAGGCCCCGGAGGGTGAGGCAGTCCTGCAGGTAGGTGGGGCCCAAGCCATTTAGGGCTTTAAAGGTCAACACCAACACCTTGAATTGGCCCAGAAAACTATTGGCAGTCAGTGCAGAGAGCGAAACACTGGTGTAACGTGCTCACATTGGCCCATCCCAGTCAAGACATAGGCCGCCACATTCTGCACGAGCTGCAGTTTCTGAACCAACGTCAAGGGTAGCCCCATGTAGAGTGTGTTGCAGTAATCTAGTCTTGAGGTAATAAAGGCAAGGACGATTGTGGCCATATCCGAGTCCAAGACATACGGCCTATGCCGATGCACCAGATGTACCTGGCGAAATGCCCCCTTCACCACAGCTGCCACCTGGGTATCCAGGCGGAGTTGCGGGTCCAGGAGCACCCCCAGACTCTGAACCTGAGAAACCAAGGGAGGGGGGACCCCCTCAATGATGGGGGCCATCACTCCCTCGGCCTTCCCCACAACCATCAGCTCTGTCTTGCCAGGATTTAATTTCAGGCGGCTTGCCCTCATCCAATCCCTCACAGCAGACAAGCACCGGGTAAGCACTGAGACTGCCAGGCCTGAGTCGGAGGAAAATGAGAGCTATAGCTGGGTGTCATCAGCATATTGATGACATCTCACCCCATACTCCCTAACAACCTCTCCCAAAGACTGCATGTACACATTAAACAAGAGAGGGGATAAGATAGAACCGTGTGGAAGGTGAAGACTAGGAGCTTGTGCAGGATTCGTTCAGGAAAGGGGAGCCAATGAAGAGAGGAGAGGCGGGGCTGCACATGGTTGAAGTGACAGGTGAGGTGGATGACCCTGGCAGCAGAGTTTTGGATGGAGATAAGGGGAGAAAGGTGAGAGTGGGGGAGTCCAGTGAGAAGGAGGTTACACTAATCGAGGCAAGAGATGACCAGGGTGTGAACAAGGGTGTTGGCAGAAGAGACGGAGAGAAAAGGGTGAATCTTAGCAATCTTATGGAGGGAGAAACAACAGGATTTGGCAACAGAGTTGATGTAGGGTTTAAAAGAAAGGGTAGAGTCAAAGTTGAAGTCTAAGCTACGGGCTTGGGGGACAGGAAGGATGGTGACCCCATTGATGAGGGTTGACAGGGAAGAGGAGAGGAAGAATGAGGGAGGAAGATAAGGAGTTTAGTTTTAGCCATGTTGAGTTTGAGTTGACGTTGTGGCATCCAGGTAGAGATATCGGAGAGACAGCTGGTGAGGCAAGCTTGAACAGATGGAGAGAAAGATGGAGTAGAGAGATAGAATTGGCAATTGAGTGTTATCAGCGTAGAGGTGATATTGGAAGCCATGGGAGGCAACTAGTTTGCCTAGGGACAGGGTGTAGATAGAGAAGAGGAGAAGGCCAAGGACAGAGCCTTGGGGAACACCAACTGAGAGGGGAAGGGAGGAGGAGGTAGAGTTGGCAAGAGACACACTGAAGGAGCGGTCAGAAAGGTAGGAGGAGATCCAGTCGAGGATGGGGCCACGGAAGCCAAGGGAGTGAAGTGAGTCCTGCAAGAGTGAGTGGTCAACAGTATTAAAGGCAGCAGAGAGGTCAAGGAGGACAAGAATGGAGTAGAGGTGATTAGATTTAGCCACAAGAAGATCAGTGGTGATCTAGCGAGAGCAGTTTCAGTAGAGTGAAGGGGGCGGTGTCAGGGTATGGAGGGGGCGGGGCCCGCAGGGACCACAGAGGAGGGGGCAGGGGGTGGCTCAGGGTGCCCAAGAGGTCATGCTCACCACCCCCCCCCTAGTACCTGTGTCTGTAGGGGCTTCCCCTGCTTGCAGTCTGCTGGGCCAGCGATTACCTGATGAGAGGCAGCTGCGGTGCTCTGTGTGCCTGCAGCTGAAGCGAGGGCTGGGTTCAAGGGCTGGGTTCAAGGCTCCTTTTATGTGCAAGGCACATAAAAGGAGAGCCATTAGGCTTTCTCCTTTTCTGGTGATCAGAGCTTCTGGGTTCCTGTGATCTGGCCTGTGCGTTGGTATTTGGAGAAACTGTGGTTTACTAGACTCCCTTCCCTTTCCCTGTTCCTGTGTGCGGTGTGTGATTGTGTGCGAGTGGTGTGTGCTTCTGTCTTCCTTATTGTTGACCTTCCTTGCCTTCCAGTGTGTGGTTGTCCTAATCCCTCCCCACTCCCCTTTGGGGTTCCCAAGGCCTGGGGTCCCTACCCCCACCTCACTTGTTTCCCCTCCTGGGTCCTGTGTGTGTGTAGGATCACTATAATCCAGGGTGTGACATCTCTGGTAGGCCCACTGATGAATGGTGGCTGAGTCAGGTGCATTGTAAAATACAATTGACTACACAGTGATACACCATACTGAGGGCTCCTTTAACCCTAATAGTGTGCATCTGTGAGTGGGGTTTGGGTTCTTGTGTCATGTGCCCCCTTTTTCGGTCCTGTTTCCCCCTGCTAACCTGTATTCCCCACAGGCAGAAGCCAGATTGGAGGGGGTCAAGGGAGGAGTTGGTGGAGAGGAAGTCGAGGCAGCGGGAGTAGACAACATGTTCAGGAAGCTTGGAAGCAAAAGGAAGGAGTGAGACAGGACGGTAGAGGGCCAGAGGGGTCAAGAGTGGACTTTTTGAGAATAGAAGAGACAATGGTGTGCTTGAAGGAGGAGGGGAAGGAGTCAGTAGAGAGGGAGATGTTGATGGTGTGCAGGAGGGAAGGGGTGACAGTGGAAGCAATGGAGGCGGGAGGGGATGGGGTCAAAGGGGCAAGTGGAAAGGTTGGAGGAGATTTCCTCAAGGGAGGGAAGGAGGACAAGAAGGGAGTAAATGAGCAAGGCGATTGTGTAGGTATAGGGGGCAGGGTCTGTGGGCACTGAGTGGCTCTGCTGTAGAGCAGCCACTCAGGTGGAGTAAATGGGGAGGGATTAGAACAGGCAGCTCCCAGCATGGTTACCCCAGCCACAGAGGCAAGCTGCCATGTGGCTGGGAGCTGCCTGTTTGAATTTCTCTCCACTCACTCCACTTGAGTAGGTGCTCCATGGCAGTGCCACTCAGCAGCCACAGACACCCCTCCCCCCCCCTACACACAGCAGAAACACTCCTTCTACTACGGACCAGAGGGGGAAGTATGCCTCAGGCTGGTCTTTGCAAGTGACCCGTCCCTGGCGTGAGCACTGGACTCCCCAGTACTCCTGGCCAGTTTTTGTGACTTTCAAAGGCTGTGTCCTCTGCCCACAGTGCCTATGAGCAGTGGACTAGTCTTTTGGTGTGACTGGCCACCTCAGTTCATGCAGGCAGGTGCCTTGTGGCTGCCCATTGCCATGGAGCTATTTGGCTTGGCCCTCATAGAGCAATCCAGATTTCCTAGCAGTGCTCTGTGCATGGCCACGAGTGGGTGCTTGTGGTTCATGGGAGTGCGCATTACCCCAATCCACTGTCAGACGGGTGGTGGGCTCTGTGGCTCCTGAATGGCCATGCAGGGTAGCATCTTGTGTAAAAACATCCACTTTTATAATATGATGCTGTTCTGTCTGCTGCCTTTGACATATGTGGCCACAAGGTGGTGCCAACACATCTGTGGTGGATAGAAACAAGGGTCCCTAATTCCCGTTATTCTGAGAGGTCTGAGAGTCCCATTCACATTGTGGGATCTCTCACTCTCTGCAGGGTATTCTGTTATGTCTCTCCTCATTTGCAACATTCCATAAGGAAGGAGAGTAATGAAATATGAGCTACAATGTCTTCAACATGCTGATGACACCCAGCTCTAAATTTCAATCTCTTTTGACTGAGCCAATGCATCTCAGCAAATGCTTGAAGGAGGAGGGGAAGGAGTCAGTAGAGAGGGAGATGTTGATGATGTGAAGGAGGGAAGGGGTGACAGTAGAAGCAATGGAGGTGGGAAGGGATGGGGTCAAGGGGAAAAGTGGAAGGGTTGGAGGAGGAGAGCAGGAAGGCCCATTTGTACAAAGATCAGAGGAACATAATACATTTTTGATGCTCTCTCATCACACAGAGAGCCAATGAAGTCTCCAGACTACACATATCTCTTAAAAAAAAGAACAACAGTTAAAATTATAGAGTCGTACTCTGTTTGTACAGAAACACAAAAAAAATCTCTCTTCACTAAAGCAGTCAAACATATCAATAAACTATTGTAAAAAGAACCCACATGTAAAAGTTTAGACAGAAATCTGTTATTTCTATGCTGCCCACATTAAGCTGGATCGAAGAAAGTGCAGAAATTGGCCGTATAGTGCTGAAGCAGCAACTACTTTTTCCACCCTGTTATTTCATTCTGTCATTTCAGAAATGCCCACAACTTTCTGCAACTTTTCCACCAGCAATCCACTAATTCCACTGGCATTCCACTATTTTGGAAACAGTTGGAACAATTTTGGAAACTGTCGGATCAAACATTGTTCCGCTACTTTGCAGTGCCGGTGGAAATTGCAGAAGATCAAAACTGTTGGAACAAACATTATTCCGCTATTTTCAGAGCTGGTGGAAGTAGCGGAATGAAAGTAGCAGAATGAACATCTCTATTGTACCATGCTGCTGATTGTGGAAGAGCTTTCTCCGATGGAAAAAGCTACTGTAACGGCTTGCCATTTCAGCCTTTGACGCGAACCTTCGATGGCCAGCAGCAACAAAAAAATTTAAGAGTAAGGCCTTTTTTTCTCCTATTTGATGATAGAAGTACCACAGGGCGTTAGAACCCAGGACTTTTGGTTTTTTTTAGTAATGGTCTTTCCTCTTGGCCACCAAGGTCTGCTCTGTATAGCTTGGGATTTTGTCCTCAACTAGATAAAAAAAGGGTGCTTGGATTCCAGAATCGGGGCCCCATGAACAGGAATGGACATGAACCTTCGACGGCCAGCAGCAACAAAAAGTTTCTAAAGATACAGCCTTGTTTTCTCCTATTTGACAATAACACTAGCACAGGGAATTAGAATTCAGTTTTTCTGGCTCCTTGAGCAACAGTCTTTGCTCTTGACAACCAAGTCCTGCTTACTGTATGTGAGGCTTTTGGTCCTCAAGTAGGTAATGAAGGGTGGTCAGATTCCACGATCAGGGCCTCATGCACAGGAATGGATGCAAACCTTCAACCGCCAGCAGCAACAACATTTTTCTAAGAGGTACAGGCTTTTTCTTTCCTACTTGATGACAGTAGCAGCATAGAGGATTAGAACCTCTGGCTTCATAAACAAGAGTTTCTCCCCTCCACTAACAAGCTCTGCTTTTTGAAAGCAAGGATTTTTGTCCTCAAGTAGGTAAAGAAGGGTGTTTGTATTCCAGGATCGGAACCCAATGCACAGCAATGGACATGAACCTTCGATGGTCAGCAGCAACAAAAAATTTCTAAAGGTATTCTTTTTTTCTCTTCTACTCAACAACAGCGGCAGCTGAGGGAATTAGAACTCAGGACTACTTGCTGCCTGAGCCAGAGTCTCACCTCTGCACCACCAAGCTCTGCTTTTTAGAAGTAATGATTTTCATCCTCAAGTAGGTAATGAAGGGTCCTCTGATTCCAGGATCAGGTCCCCATGCACAGGAATGGACGCAAGCCTTAGACAGCCAGCAGCAGCAAAAGACATGCTTTCCCCCCATCTCCTACTCAATGACAGCAGCAGCACAGGTGATTAGAACCTAAGATCTCTGACTTTGTGAGCAAAAATCTCACCTATCCACCACCAAGATCTATGCCTTGCAAGCTAGGATTTGTGTCCTCAAGTAGGTAAAGAAGGGTGCTCAGATTCCAGGATTGGGGCCCCATGCACAGGAATAGACGTGAACCTTCAACGGCAAGCAGCAGCAAAAAGTTTCTAGAGGTATGCTTTTTTCCTCTCCTACTTAATGAAAACAGCAGAGATGGGAACTCAGGGTTTGTAAACAAGAGTCTCAACTCTCCACCACCAAGCTCTGCTTTTCAGAGACTAGGATTTGTGTCCTCAAGTAGGTAAAGAAAGGTGCTCGGATTCCAGGATCAGGGCCCATGCACAGGAATGGACGTGAACCTTCGATGGCCAGCAGCAACAAAACATTTTTCATGGTAAGCTTTTTTTCTCTCCTAATCTATGACAGCAGGAGGATCATCGCAGGGGATTAGAACCCAGGACCTCTGGCTTCCTGAGCAAAAGTTTCACCTCTGCACCACCAAGTTCTGCTCTGTGTTCTGCAAGTTCTGAGTTTTGTCCTCAAGTAGGTAATTCAGGGTGCTCAGATTCCAGGATTGAGGCCCATGCACAAGAATGGATGCAAACCTTCAACGGCCAGCAGGCAACAAAAAATTTCTGGTGGTATGCTTTTTCTCTCTCCTACTCAATGACAGCAGCAGCACCAACACGGGATTAGAACCCAGTATTTCTGGGTACCTGAGTAAGAGTCTCGCCTCTCCATGAACAAGCTCTGCTCCTTGAAAACTTGGATTGCTGTTCTCAAGTAGGTAAAAAGGGTGTTTGGATTCCAGGTTCGGGGCCCATACACAGGAATAGACATGTACCTTCGATGGCCGGCAGAAACAATTTTTTTCTAAAGGTACAGTTTTTTTCTCTACTACTTGATCACAGCAGCAGCAGCAGCAGCACCACCACCACCACCACCACCACAGCAGGGGATTAGAATTGAGGACCTCGGGTTTCCTAAGAAAGAGCCTCATCTCTTTACCCCCAAGCCCTGCTGCTTGCAAGCTCGGATTTCTGTCCTCAAGTTGGTAAAAAAGGTTGCTCGGCTTCCAGGATCAGGGCTTCATGCACAAGAATGGATGTGAACCTTCCATGGCCAGCATCAACAAAAGTTTCTGAAGGGATGGCCTTTTTCCTCTTCAACATCAACACAAGGAATTAGAACCCACGACCTCTGGCTTCTTGAGCAACAAACCTCACCACTAAATTTTCTAAAGATTATTATTAAGTTAAGAGCAGAAACAGGTATCCCCCTGGTCTCTTCCAGAGTTAGACCATTGTTCCTGGGCTATTGGCTAAGAGTCAGGGAAATAGAGGCCGGGCGTCTTCCAGACATCTGTCTGATCAAACACTCTAATGTGCTTGTGAAGTACCAATGGCATAAGATGGTAATTGGGTATCTGACTCAGCTTGGTCTTACATCAACAAGTCTGAGACATTATTCTTGACTTCAAGTGAAGCAGTTGATTAACAGCAGGTCAGCTGATGTGGTCCTACAGGAAGAAAGAGCTACATTAATAGAACAGAAAATTGCATGTTGGTACCCTTCGTTTAAGACCAGTTTTGAACTTGAACAGTATCTTGTTGATATATCGAACTTTAAAACAAGGAGAGCATTAACCACACTGCGGTTCAATATGATGACCACCAATGTGCTTGAAGGGCGGTATCAAGGGGTCCCTCTAGAGCTGAGAGTTTGCCTTTGTGGAGTATCTGATGTAGAGGATCTCCAACATTATTTGCTCTTCTGTCCTCTCTACAGCAGATTACGGGAAACTATTCTGGGCCACTGGCAAGAAGGAAAGGAGTACTGGGATCCACAACTTTTAATTTCATATCTGCTGGCTAACTCCAACAAAGATATAGCCAGAAAAGTTGCTAAATTGGCCTTAATGATGGAAGTGACAAGAAGGAATTTCAAAGAGGGTCTCAGTTTGACTGCTTAGTAGGGATAGTAGGTTAACTTCTTCTACTGGGACTGAGGGCATAGTTGACTTCAAAATTTAACTTCTCCTTTTCTCTCTGCCACATTGTCTGGTTTTTCTTCCAAACACCCATTTATATCATTAATTACTTCTTCGCTCACTGGTATTTTTGCTAACAAATGGAATAAGGAAGTGGAGGTTGCCAAATATATGTGGGCATCGGGTCTGGGTATTAAGTTATAATTAATAAGACCCCCCGAACTATGACAAAGAGGGAATGGATTGATTGTCGAGTTGATGCTCATATTTGTAAGGGGCCAAGTGTTGTTAATACAAGCCCCATGCAGGGCAAGGCATATTTAAAGTATATTAAACATCATTAATGTTGCTGTTGTCTCTGTCTTTTGTTTAGACTGTTGAACATCTTTACTAAGTATTACTGTAATTTGGATTTCTATTGGATTTTGTTTTTATGATTATTGTGACTTCTCACCATTTTGAGTTGATTACATTTTATTTTGTTTCTGATGTACTTTAAGTATGAAGCAGTAATGGAAATGTATTTTATAATATTGTTTTTTCTTTTAATGTATTTAGGTTTTAATCTGTGTTTTGATACTTTATGACTTCATCATCAAAACAGTAAACTTTTGATTTATTATTATTATTATTTATTATTATTGTTATTTATTAGAGGTGGGACCCCGGGCCCATTACCGGCTACCGGATTTACCGGTTACCGGTTCTCTAAAAACCGGATTCCCAGATTAAATCCGGTATACCGGTACCGGTTTTATTTCATTGATTTCAATGGGGCGCTGTGTCCCCATTGAAATCAATGAAATAAATTAATTCCTTCCCCCTCCCCCTCCCAGGCTGCGCGGGTGGAAGGGGGGACACCCCCCACCCACCCTGCCCAGCCTGGATTTTTGTTTAAAAAAAGACTCAGAG
>QEPC01010852.1:3305061-3336537 GCA_003113815.1 Sphenodon punctatus
CCCATCCACTTTGTTCTACTCCTGCTAGGACCTGATTGGTTAGTCTCCTCTCCTCAGGATGTTTCTTATCTCTTTGTGTCTGAGATATATTCAGAGAGCTTCTCCTACTTCCCTCCTGAACACACCTAGTTTTGGAGGACTTAGTATAGATGTAGGCCTTTCCTATCCTACATGTATTTCTTAATAAAGCTACTTAAACTTAAGTATGCTTCCTGCCTGCTTATTAATGATTAGCTACTCACACTCCTCTGTAAATTCTGCATTGGGCCAATCAATGCAATGATCTCACAGTCCTTACATTCCAAAAATTAGAGGGTTCAGAGGGATCCAGAGTGGACTTTTTGAGGATGGGGGAGACAGTTGCATGTTTAAAGGCAGAGGGGAAGGAGCCGGTTGAGATGGAGAGGTTGATGATGTGCAGGAGGGGAGGGGTGACGGTGGAAGCAATGGAGGTCAGGAGGCAGGAAGGAATGGAGTCTAGGGGGCAAGTGGAGGGGTTGGAGGAGGAGAGCAGGGAGGAGATTTCCTCAAGGGAGGCATGAGGGAAGGAGGACAGGAGATAGGTGGGGGGAGGAGGGAGAGGGGGGGAGTGGTAGGGGGAGAGGACTTGGAAGCGATATCCAGGCGGAACTTGTCAATTGTAGAGGTGAAAAAGAGAGCAAGATCCTGAGTGAAGAGAGAAGGGGGATGAGGAGGACAGGGGGGTTTAAGAAGGGAGTCAAAGGTAGAAAAGAGGCTGTGAGGGTCCCAGGAGCAGGACTCAATGCGTGAGGCATAGTACTGCTGTCTAGCGAGGGAGATAGCAGATATGCTTTTTCTCCCTCCTGCTCGATGACAGCAGCAGCAGCACCACCACTTCAGGGGATTAGAATCCAGGACCTCTGGGTTCCTGAGCAAAAGTCTCACCTCTGCAACACCAACCTCTGCTCCTTTGAAATTAGGATTTTTGTCTTCAATTAGGTAAAGAAGAGTGTTTGTATTCCAGGATAGGGACTCAATGCACAGCAATGGACATGAACCTTTGACAACCAGCAGCAACATCTTTTTCTCTCTCATACTTGAAGGCAACAGCAGCAGCAGCCCCACCACTGGGTACTAGAAGCCAGGACTTCTCACTTCCTGAGCCAGAGTTTCACCTCTGCACCACCAAACTCTACTTTTTAGAAACATAATTTTTTATCCTCAAGTAGGTAAAGAAGGGTGCTCAGATTCCAGGATCAGGGGCTCCATGCACAGCAATGGACATGAAACTTCGACAGCCAGCAGCAACAACATTTTTCTAAAGGTACACTTTTTCTCTCTCCTACTTGATGACAGCAGCGGCAGCAGCACCACCTCAGGGGATTAGAATCCAGGACCTCGGGGTTCCTGAGCAAAAATCTCAGCTTTACAACACCAAGCTCTGCTCTTCAGAAACTAGCATTTTTGTCTTCAAGTAGGTAAAGAAGGGTGTTCATACTCCAGGACCAGGGCCCCAATGTACAAGAATGGACGCGAACCTTCAACGGCCAGCAGCAAAAAGTTTTTTCTAAATGTAAGCCTTTCCCCCTCCTCTTTGATGACAGCAGGAGCAGCACAGGGATTAAAACCCTGGACCTCTGACTTCCCGAGTAAGAGTCTCACTTCTGCACCACCAGTGCTTGGATTCCAGGATATGGGGCCCATGCACAGAAATGGATGCGAACCTTCAATGGCCAGCAGCAATGAACATTTTCTAAAGGTATGCTTTTCTTCAACTTGATGACAGTAGCAGCAGCAGCAGCCGCACCTCAGGGGATTAGAACCCAGATCTTCTGGGTTCTTGAGCAAAAGTCTCACCTCGCCACATACAAGCTCTGCTTTTTGGAAACTAGGATTTTTGTCCTCAAGTAGGTAAAGAAGGGTGCTCGGATTCCAGGATCAGGGACCCATACACAGGAATGGATGTGAACCTTAGACGGACAGCAGCAACATTTTTTTTTAAAAGTTACAATTGTTTTCTCTTCTACTTGATGACAGTAGCACAGGGGATTAGAACCCAGGACCTCTGGCTTACCAAGTAAGAGGCTCATTTCTGCACCACCAAGCATTGCTTATTGCAACTTAGGATTTGTGTCCTCAAGTAGGCAGTGGTGGCTCCTAGTTCAGGGCTATTGGGCAGTGTCCCACAAGACCTTGTTGGGTTGCTGCTGCCCTACAGTATGCTAGGGAGAATTTAAAAAACAAATCCTCTGCCCCCCGGTCCCTGACTTTTTCTGGGGGGCGGGGGGAGGCTTGGCTTAGGTGCGCGGGTGCTGGGCTATCTTTTACCTGATCTCTCTGACTGAGACCTCCTCTTCCTGTCCTGTGTTGTGGCTGCCTGTGGCGGAGGCGGAGCGGTGCTGGGGATTGGGGATGAAGGAATCCCCTCGCTGCTGGTCGGGTCGGTGTTGTGCATCCCTGTGGGTCCGGCCCACCTGGGAACAGGGGGGACCCAGTCTCTGAGTAAGGCGGGTAAGTCAGAATGTGCAAGAGGGCGATGGTCTTAGTGCCCTGTTTCTTAGTATCTCGCACATGCTCACTGGTATTTTTCGGGCGGGCAGGGAGGAGGTACTTGCTCCAGCAAAAAAAAATAATAATTTTTGGGCGATACAGCTATCACCTTGGCCAATCTCTGGCCACAAAAAAATGCTGAGAGCCTGGGTGCGACTGTACACTTGACTGTGGGGGTTGGGATCTTTTTGTGTGTATGTGAGTGACTGTGGAGGAGAGGGGGGATTCAGAGGGACTGGGAGCCAGCCAGACAAGCCTCAGCAGCAATTTGCAAAGGGAACTTAGTAGGAACTTTGGAAGAAAACTTAGCTGCCGGCCATGGTTGCAGCAGGCAGTGTGCATTGGCGGCTACAAGCAATTTGAATAACAAACAGCTGAGCCCAGCCCAGCCCAGGCCGCTAAGAGCCTCGCCTTGCCTCCCCCAGCCCCCACCAGCACATGTGCCTGGGGTGAGGGGAGGTGAGGCTCTTAGCGGCCTGGGCTGGACTCAGCTGTTTGTTATTCAAATTGCTTGTAGCCACCGGGCTGCTGCAGCTGAACTCCAGGCATTGCAGGTGGCAGTTTCCCTATAAGGTAGGTAAAGCAAATTGCTCGGCTGCTGCATCTGCAGCTGAACTCCAGTCCTTCCTGATGCCTCCATGGCCCAGGTAATTCAGGTGGCAAGATTTCCTATAAGGTAAGGTGATGGTCTTATTATGTATTTGTGGTACTAAAACTGGAGTCCTGGGATTTTATTAGGGTGCTTTTGCTTTCTGCGTTTCCATCTTGGATGATTCTGCAACTAGTGGACTCCTACAGGGTGGGTGCTTGCTGCTACTAGGTTCAACTAAGCACTGGATGTCTCATGAGTCCTGTCTGGGATTTTATTAGGGAGGTGCTTTGTGAAGTACTACGGCACAGTGTGTGTGTTGGGGGGACCCCAATCCCTGCTTCAGAAGGAACTTCTGTGTGTGTGTTTTAAATTGTGATTCATGGGGGGGGGGGACGACTAGTATTTAAGGCCCCATGAATAAAATTATCACCTGGGTGACTCCTCCACTGTTTTACAGGTATATCTGAGGGTGTGGGCAATGTGATCCATTTGTTAGTGTCTTGATGCTGTGGTGATTCTCATCTGGGAGACTTGTCCTCCCCTTTCCCCCCCGCCCCCCCAACTATATCAGAGGGCTGGGCTGATGGGGAAGGAGACCTGTCTGATAGTGTCTTGATGGTGTGATCTCCTCTGAGGGCGTTTATAGACGAGACCAAAAAGGCGGCTGATCCTTTGATCAGCCGCCTTTCTTGGCGCTCGTCTAATTGCTGGGGCCGCTTTTTAATCCGACGCGGAGTCCCGAAGTGCCGGCTTTACGCTGCACTTCCTGGTTCCGCGGGCGAGTGCGCATGTGCAGAAGGGCGCGCATGCGCACTCGCACTCTGCGCCGTGTCTGAACTGCAGACACGGCTCGCAGAGACTGCGCGGGGGGGAAAGCCGGCGTTTGGCGATCCCGCTTGTAAGCGGGATCGTCTATAAATGCCCTGAGTGTCACCTTCCCCTGTTTGCAGGTACAGCGGACTTCTGGGCAGGAGGTTTGTTTGCAGAGTGTCTTGATGCTCTGATCTCATCTGGGTGATTCCTCCTCCTTTTTAAAGGCATGTCAGAGGACTGCACCGTTGCAGAAGAAAACCTATTTGCTGCAGTATAGTGATGCTGTGATTTGTGTCTCCTCTGACTAAACTTCCTCTTCTTGGAGCTATATCAGAAGGCTGGGCTGGTGGGGAATGTGACCTGTTAACAAAGTGCCTTGATGCTGTGATTCGACTCCCCTGGGAGACTCCTTCCCTTTTTGCAGGTATATCGGAGATCTGGATTGGTGGGATAGGGAACCTGTTTGAAGAGTGTCTTGATGCTCTATTTGGTCTCTCCTTTGACTATATTCCCTCTACTTGCAGGTACATAATATGAGTGAGCTGGTGGCAAAAGAGACCTGTTTGCAGAGTTTGTTGATGCTGTGATTATTCTCACCTGGGTAACATCTCCACTGTTTTGCAGGTATATCAGAGGGTGTGGGCTGGTGGGTAAGGATATCTTGCACAGGGTCATGATGCTGTGATTGGACTCCCTGGGAGGCTCCTCCTTTTTTGCAGCCATATCAGAGGGGTGGGCTGGTGGCTCAGGGGACCTGTTTGCAGAGTGTCTTTATACTGTGATTGGCCTCAGTTGGAACTCTCCTCCCCCTTTATGCAGCTATATCAGAGCTGAGCTGGTGGGAAATGGGACTTGTTTGTAGAGTGTGTAGATGCTGTGATTACTCACCTGGGAGACGTCTCACCCTTTTGGAGCTGTATCAGAGGACTGTTGGTGGGGAACAGGAATGCTTTGCAGTGTGTCTTGATGCTGTGATAGGCTTCAGTTGGGAATCTTCTCTGCAATCTTGCAGTTGTGCTGGGCTGCTGGGGAAGGAGACCTGGCTGCAGAGTCTTGATGCTGTGATTGGCTTTATTTGGGACTTTCCTTCCTCTTTTTGCAAGTATATTTGAGGTATGGGTGGGAATTTTGGTTCCCCCGATATCCGATACTGCTGGTATTTTGCTGTACCGGCAGTATCGGATTAACCCGATAATCTGGGGTACCAGTACCGGTTCCCCGTGCCGGATTTTTGTACATTGTGGCCATTTGAAATGAATGGCTGCAATGTAAAAAAGAAACAAAAAACCCATTTCCCCTCCCCCCCCCATCCTGGTGATCCCACAAGACTGTCTTGTGACTTTTAGGTGTTGGATATGTGATGTGATAAAATTGAGGTTTTGAAATCNCGGCAGCGACCTGGAGCCCACACCATCAGGTGCTAGGGTGATCCCTGGGGTGGGGGGTGGTTTAACCCCAACACCCAGGGATTGCCTTATTTGCCTTCCGGGCGGTGGTGGCGGCAACAGCATGGCGTGAGTCCGGCTTCAGCGCTGGCAGTGGCTTCAGTGCTTCACTAGGCCCTCCGGGGAAACCCGGAAGTTCCACGGAAGGCCTAATGAAGCATTGAAGCTGGACCCGCGCCATGCTGCCGCCGCTGTCTGGAAGGCAAATAAGGTGATCCCTGGGTAGGGGGGTAAGGCGATCCCTGGGGTGGGGGGTATTAAACCACCCCCCACACCAGGGATCACCCTAGTACCTGCTGGTGTTCGCACCGGGTCACTGCCGCCAGTGCCCACAGGGACTTCGGGTAAAAAAAAATAAAAAATCCAGGGTGGGTGGGGGGTGTCCCCCCTTCCACCTGTGCAGCAGGGGAGGAGGAAGTAGTGTGGGTTTCCCCCCCCCATTGATTTCAGTGTGGACAGTTCCCCATTGATTTCAATGGGGGGAAAAACACAGTACCGGTATACCAGATTCAATCCGGTAAACCGATTTTTTTGCAAACCGGTAAAACCGCTATCTGTTTTTTTGCCCCAAGTCCCACCCCTAATTTGAGGGCTGGACTGGTGGGGCAGGAGACTTCTTTGAGTGTCTTGATGCTGTGATTGGACTCCCCTGGATGATTCCTCCCCCTTTTTTTGTAGGTATATCAGAGGGATGGGTTGGTGAGAAATGGAACCTGTTTAGAGTGTCTTGAATCACTGTTTACAGTGGTTTTGGTAGCCTTATTTTCAGCAACAAATCGGGACTTATTCCAGAGGGGTGGGGCAAGGCAATAGTAATTATCGCCCAATAAGTTTGCTAAGTGTGGTGAGTAAACTTTACGCCAAATTTTTACACACCAGACTGACATGGCTAATAGATAAGGCAGTGATCCATCCAGAACAAGCGGTCTTCCAAAAAGGAAGATCTACTGGATCATTGCCTCGTGTTAGCCCACCTAATAGGAAAATACATGCATATAAATCAGACTCTTTGTAGCGTTCATTGATTTCAGGGCTGCTTTTGACTTGGTGAATAGGGATTTGTTGTGGGAGAAACTGAGGCAAACTTTGATCAATTTTTACGGCTGCTCTACTTAATGAGAGCCCTATATTATAACTTCTCAATGGCAGTAAAATTTGATAGTTCAGGACATCCCACTAAGGATTTGTATTTTTCTTCAGGGGTAAGGCAAGGATGCATATTGGCCCCATCATTGTTTAATCTTTTTATCAACAATGTGATTCCAGCCATGTCATTGCTTGAATTTCCCAGCCCCCAAAATTGGCCTCTCAGCATGTTTACTGCTTACTGTATGCTGATGGTGCAGTATTGCTATTGCAAACTAGTCTTGGACCTCAGCGAGAGCTGACTGCTTTTTCTAATATCTGTAAAGCCAATCTGATAGAGGTAAATCATGAGAAGTCCAAGATATTGGTGTTTAGTAGGGAACATAAGATCTACCGGTGGTCAATGGATGAGCGGCCACTAAATCAAGTGAAATCCTACAAGTATTTGGGGATTAATTTTCAAGCATCCGGTGGTTGGAATCTCCACTTTCAATCAGTCTCTGAGTGTGCTAAGAACTCTGCAGCAGCTATTGTGCATTTCTTTTGGACAAACTGGGAAAAATGCCTTAATCCTGGCAATTAGAGTTCTTAATGCCAAGGGGCAGCTACTGTATGGTGCAGCAATCTGGACAGTTTTAAGACCCTATAACCCAAGTTCTTTTCAATCTAAATACCTGCGCATTCTAGTCAGGATGCCTAGATTTATTCCTGCAGCGGCACTTCGACTGGAATTGGGCCAAATAAGCTGGAATAGTAAAGTGTTAGAATTGGGACTACACTTATGGTTGAAAATTATCTTTTACAGGCCCGATAGGGCTTCTACAGTTTCTCTATCAAGACACACATCTGCGTACACTGGGTAGAGCTATGATAAGCCATGTAAACTCAATTAGTTTCTCCCAGGAATATTTTAATAAAAATCTTATCAGCCAAGGCCAAAATATCACAATGTTTAGGGGATCTGGACAGACAAAGGGATTTGTTGTGCATAACAGAAATGCCTTTTCTGTCTGGATACGTTTCCCTGGCGCCAATTAGGAGGACTATGGCTGCCTATCTTCAACTTCCAATTTCGCCCAGAAGTAGATATTTGTCTTGTTGTGCTCGTCTAAATGCATTACGGTCTATGGTTCTTGAGGGCTGCTATCAGAAAATTCCTTATTCACTGCGCCTATGCCCATTTGACCAGTTGGAGACGGAATCAGTAGGGCATATTATGTTTTATTGTCACTTGTATGACAACTTAAGAACTCAATATTTGACTCCTTTTATGGTAAACTATCCAGACTCTACACCATTAAATTTGGTTCACAATTTTTATGTACCTTGCTGTGATTCCTCAGCTGAGTTGTCCACAACGGTTGCTTTATTTTTATTGCAGGCCTTGGCAGTGTGTAGCAAACTTAATTGCAAGACACTAATATAAGATCTGGCAGGTCTGGTAACTTTACATGCAAATGGATTTGCTATGGGCTGTGACATGTCTTCTGGCCATCTTGATATGTATTTGTGTTAACTCCTTAAGCTGATTTTTATTTGTTTTGTGTACCATCCTGGAATGACCGCCAGTCACGCTAATGATTTGATTTGAGTGTCTTGATGCTATTGGTCTCTCTTTTTGACTAAACTCCATCTTCTTGGAGGTATATCAGAGGGCTGTACTGTTGGGGAAGGAGACCTGTTTGCTACAATGTCTTGATACTGTTATTGGACTGCACTAAGACTCCTCCACCTTTTTTGCAGTTATGTTGGAGGTCTGGGCTGTTGGGATCCAAGCATGTATAGGATTAATACGTTCGATACATTTTAAAGTAGAGTTAAGTTGTCACCCAGAATAAAACCATTGCAGCTGAACAGGGAAGTGCCCTCTCACCTAGAGAAAAGACAATCTGAGGGAAGATCTGAAGACCTTTAGCATATCTGGATAGAACACCTTGAAAAACATGGATTTTCGTTAAATGTACCTTAACAAGGTCTGCAGAATCATCGGGACCAGCAGGAACCAGGCTAATGGTTGATGTATGGCATCTGAGGTGCAAGTGGAAAAGTTTGAACATGGGGAAAGATTGGAAGGAGGAAGATGAACCAACTCCTAACTGCATGACTAAGGGGAAAATCCTAATAAAAGCCAGCACCAAAATGGAGAAAACAGTAGCAGCTTCCTGAAAGAACAGCCCCTCTGACTGAAGAGGAGAAGCAAGAAGGAACCTTCATACCCAGGTTGTCTGGCTGGCAGCTGTCTGAGGATGCAAGGCAAACTCTGGTTGAGAGATAAGTTAACTTATATAGGAAAGGATAGGGAACTACTGCTGACCAACCGGTTTGATAATAAAAACTTGTCTTAAAGACTAAATTGACTATGTGGTACATCCAAGGGTAGTCGGGGGACAGGATTGGGGTTTTCCCCAAACAGGGATTTTGTTGAAGGAGACCTGTTTGCAGAGTTCCTGGATGCTGCAATTATTTTCACCTGGGTGACTCCTCCCCCTTTTTGCAGGCAGTTGGAGCAATGGTGGCGCTGGACTTGTGTTGAAACCACCTGATTGCAGCATAAAACTAGCTTAAATGCTTGTGCTGTAGTGGTGCGGGCAGCAAAGGAAGTTCTTTGCTGCCCTCATAGCATCTGCAAAGTCACGTCCAGTGGAGCTTTCCCAGGTGGTGCAACGACTAGTCAGTCCGGCCTCTCTCCACCTGAAACTGGAATCTTCCAGTGCCTGCTGTGACATGTTTGACTTTTTTGTGGGTAAAATTGCTCAGATTTATCGTGACTTCGATGCTGCACTTATAACAGTGGGAGAACCTGCATTGTTTGAATTCATGGGATCCATTTCAGTGGGTGTCGCCTGCTGATGCAGCGGGTGTCCTGGGGGCTGTAAGGGCCACCTGTTGTGAATTAGATCTGTGCCCATCCTGTCTGGTTAAGGGCTGCTGGGAAACACTAGGGCCATTGCTGGTGAGGGTTGTGAATGCCTCCCTTAGGGAAGACAGGGTGCCGAGCCGCCTCAAAGAGGTGGTAGTACGGCCCCTGTTCACCAAACAATTTCTTGACATTGACTCCCCGACCAGCTATCGGCCAGTCTCTAACCTTCCCTTTTTAGGGAAGGCTATTGAACGGGTGGTGGCTCAGCAACTTCAGGGGCATCTGGATCGGATCAGTTTTCTTGATCCTTCAGTCCGGTTTTCATCCTGGGTTTGGCACAGAGACTCTATTTGTGGATTTGGTTGACTACCTGTGCCATGAATTAGATCAGGGCAGATCTTCTATTAATTTTATTAGATCTGTTGGCTGCATTTGATACCATTAATCATGAGATGTTGGTGGCTTGACTGCGGGTCTGGGCCGGGGTGGGCGGAATTGTTCTTGAATGATTCTGCTCCTTTCTGGCCTGGAAAACTCAGCGTGTGGTTCTTGGGGGAATGTACTTCATCTCCCTGGGACCTCGTGTGGAGTCCCACAGGGCTCTATTCTGTCCCCCCCCTCCCCCACCCCCTTCCTGTTCAACGTGTACATGCAGCCTTTGGGCAAGGTCGTGAGAGGGTTTGGCATGCATGGTCATCAGTACACCAATGACACACACCTCTAGATCTCTTTTTCTACAGACCCAGACCTGGCAGTCTCGGTGCTTATGACTAGGGGGGACTGGATGAGGGCAAGTTGAATCCCGACAAGACGGAGTTGATGTTGGTGGGTAGGACTGGGGTGGTGGTGGCTCCAGTCATTGATGGGGGTTTGCCCCCCTTTGGCCACACAGGTCCATAGTTGGGACTCCCCTGGGAGACTCCTCCCCATTTCCCCAGCTTTATCAGAGGGCTCAGTTTGTGGGACAGGGAACCAGTTTGCAGAGTCTTGGTGCTGTGATCTCACCTGTGACTTCTTCCCCCCCTTTTTCAGGTATATTAGAGGCCTGGGCTCTTGGGAAAGGAGACCTGTTTGTAAAGTGTTTTGATGGTGTGATTGGTCTCTCCTTTGATTAAATTCCCTCTTTTTGGAGGTACATCAGAGGGCTTAGCTGGTGGTAAGAGACATGTTTGCAGAGTGTCCTGATGTTGGTTTTGTCAACTCGGTGACTTCTCCACATTTTTTCAGGTATATCAGATCACTGGGATGTTGGGGAAGGAAACCTGTTTGCTACCGTGTCGTGATGCTGTGGTCTCTCTTGACTAAACTACCTCTTCTTGCAGGTATATCAGAAGGCTTGGCTGTTGTGGAAGAAGATATGTTTGCAGAGTGTCTTGATGCTGTGATTGGCTTCAGTTTGGACTCTCCTCCACCTTTTTGCAGGTACATCAGAGGGCTGGGCTAGTGGGAAATGGGATCTGTTTGCAGAATGCCTTGACGAGGAGTGTTTTTTACACACGTTTCTCCTGCCTGTTTGCTGTTACATCCTGAACTTTCTATGTGCCTAAACCACTCACCCAGATCTTAAACATCTGGCTCTTTGAACTTCTGCATAGAACTTCTCCCACAACTTTTGTGTGTAAAAAGTTCTGCTGGTAAACTGCTTTGCTCCAGGAAGCTGTGGTTACTTGGTTTCCATGGCAGTCCCTCACGTCTACAGCTGCAGCTACTTTAGGCTGCCTTAGGGCAGTGTGCGTGTGAAGAATGAATCCGGAATTTGTGGACTTGTAAACCCAGAAGACTGAAAGACCAGCACTTTAATGTGTGTGTAAAAATGCCTGCTGTGGTGATTCTCACCTGGCTGTGTCCTTCACATTTTTGCAGGTAAACAGAGGGCTGGGCTGGTGGGGGAAGGAGATCTGTCTTCTACAGTGTCTTGATGTTGTTCTCACCTGGAAGAAGACTCCCCTCTTCTTGCAGGTACATCGGAGGGCTGAGCTGATGGTAAAAGAGACCTGTTTTCAGTGTGTCTTGATGCTATGATTAGCTTCAGTTGGGACTCTTCTCCACCTTTTTTTGAAGGTATATCAGAGGGCTGAGCTGGTGGGAAACTGGACCAGTTTGCAGAGTGTCTTGATGCTTTGATCTTTCCTGGGAATCTTCTCACTCTTTTTGCAGGTATGTCTGAGGGCTGGGGCTTTGTTGGAGACGTCTTTCCAGAGTTTCTTGATGGTGTGATTATTCTCATCTGGGTGACTCCTCCCCCATATTTGCATGTATATCAGGCTTTTGGGGAAGGAGACCTGTTTGCAGAGTGTCTTAATGCTTTGATTGGTCTTTCCAGGGAATCTTCTTACTCTTTTGCAAGTATGTCTGACGTCTCGGGTTTTGTCAAGGAGACCTCTTTCTAGTGCTCACGCAGCAACTCCTTTTTCCACCCTGCTATTTTATTCTGCCATTTCTGAAATGCCTGCAACTTTCCACACCGTTTGCACCAGCATTCTGCTAATTCGGAAACTGTTGAAACAATTTCAGGAACTCTGGAACAAACACCCTTCTGCTACTTCACAGTGCCAGCAGAAATTGCGGAATATCGAAAGTGTCAGAACAATGTTTGTTTCGATATTTTCAGAGCTGGTGGAAGTAGCGGAATGAAAATAGCGGAATGAACATCTCTATTGCACCATGCCCCTCATTGCAGAAGAGCTTTTTCCAGTGGAAAAAGCTACCGTAGTGGCTTGCTGTTTCAGCCCTATACACGTGCTGGGGGGTGGCACACAGTCATTTACACCCACCTCTCACCCATCACCACATGGAGCAACTGCTGTTTTTGCTAGTTGCTCTGTGCATGGGGGATGGGTGCATGCGTGTCCATGCGTGGGAACATGCACCCATGCACATACACCCAGCATCCATGCATGAACACCCAAATTTCTGGGTGTTCATGTATGGGTGCCGCCTGTGTGAAAGGGGCCTTTGTGAATCTGCTTGGGAATCCCCTAGACATGATGTCTGGGAGCCTGTATTTTACCTAAGTGCTTCTCATATTCCTATTTCAAGTTTATTTAGAGTCTCCCAGCCTATGGAGGGGCTGCAGCAATTCAGGAGCCCCGTGACCCCAAACACATTGGATCCATTTGTAAATTAGAAATAATGACTCTGGGCCTGCAGTGCAAAAGGGAGCCCCAGCCTGGCCCCTGAAGGGAGTGTTAAGCTGAACATCAAACATTAATTATGATACTTTCCCTATTTCCTTTTTTAATGAGCAAGTCAGCATGTGTGCACCATACATTTCTATGTTGGGAGAGGGCCAATACAACCCCCTTTGGAGATTCCTTGGACAGAGCACCTGTCCAATATTGGGTCCTACATCCTCTAGTTTTCAGCAAATGTTCAACTCTTTACTATCTTGCTCTTTTTGTCTTACTATATTCTTTCTTGCATCATCCCCTTTCCTTGCTGTTTTCTTGTATGTTGGGGATATCCTGCCTTGGGGGAGCAGGGAATTGGAATAGATGACCTTAGGGGTTAATACCAATGATTCTGTGAACAAGGCAATTTATTTATTTATTTTATTTTTAAATTTATATCCCGCCCCTCCTGCCCACAGGGCAGCCCGGGGCGGCGAACAACATTTCATTTAAAACAATAATAAAATTTTAAAACAATTTAAAATACACTACATGGGGAAAACTCCCATCCCTATCCCCACCCCTACCCCCCGCCAAAAGCCTGATGGAACAGCCAGGTCTTACATATACGCCAAAACAGCAGGAGAGTGGGCGCCAGCCGAGCCTCCTCCGGAAGCGAATTCCACAGCACAGGGGCGACCACCGAAAAAGATCTAACATCGGTGGCCACCCGCCTCGCCCGGGGAACCTCCAAAAAGGCTCCCACGGACGATCTCAAGGGTCGCACGGGTACATGGGGAGTGAGGCGATCCCGCAGATAGGCAGGGCCTAGGCCGTGAAGGGCTTTAAAGGTTAAAACCAGCACCTTGAACCTGGCCCGGTGCTTTATAGGCAGCCAGTGCAGAGCCCGGAGCACTGGTGTCATGTGCTCCCTGCGACCCGCCCCCGTCAGGAGACGGGCCGCGGCATTCTGCACCAGCTGCAACCTCCGGACCAGCTTCTCGGGCAGCCCCACGTAGAGCGCGTTGCAGTAATCCAGCCTCGAGGTGATGAAGGCATGGATGACAGTGGCGAGGTCGGAGTCTGAGAGATACGGCCGAAGCCGCCGGACAAGATGTAACTGCCGAAACGCACTCCCCGCCACGGCCACAACCTGAGATTCCAAGCTGAGCCGCGAATCAAGGAGCACACCCAGACTCCGCACTTGAGACACCATGGGGGGGCGAACCCCCCCAACAAGAGGAGATTCAACCACCCCCAGGCTCCCCAAGCCCTCGCCCACCAACATCACCTCCGTCTTGTCAGGATTCAGTTGCAGATGGCTCAACCTCATCCAAGCCCCCACAGCTGACAGGCACTGGGAAAATAAGGAGACTGCATGGCCTGGGTCGGTGGAAAAGGAGAGGTAGAGCTGAGTGTCATCAGCATACTGATGACACTGCATGCCCTGAAACCCCCTCACGATCTCCCCTAACGGCTGCATATAGATGTTAAACAAGAGGGGGGACAGAATGGCACCCTGCGGGACTCCACACGTGAGGTCCCGGGGGGAAGACGTACACTCCCCCAAGACCACCCGGTGAGTTCTCCCGGCCAGGAATGAACGAAACCAGTCCAAGACCGTTCCACCAATTCCAGCACGGTCCCGCAGGCGAGTCACCAACACCTCATGATCGACTGTGTCGAATGCAGCCGAAAGGTCTAGCAGGACCAGTAAGGTCTGACGACCCTGGTCCAACGCCAGACGGAGATCGTCAACCAAGGCCACCAATGCCGTCTCCGTACCATACCCAGGCCGAAACCCAGACTGGGAGGGATCAAGGAAACCGATGTGGTCCAGATGCTCCTGGAGCTGTCGTGCCACAGCCCGTTCAATAATCTTCCCTAAAAAGGGAAGATTAGAGACCGGCCGATAACTGGCAGGAGCATCAGCGTCAAGAGATGGTTTCTTGAGCAGGGGTCTAACCACAGCCTCTTTTAGGCAGTCAGGCACCCTGCCCTCCCGAAGGGAGGCACCAACCACCCCAGCCAACAACGGCCGTAACGTCTCCTGGCTGGCTTTCACCAGCCAGGACGGGCATGGATCTTGCTCACAAGTAGTGGCACGAACAGATCCCAACAAGGAATCCACATCGGCAGGCGACACCATCTGAAACCGATCCCACAAAACAGGACAGGACGGGGCATCCATAGCCCCAAGATGATCCTCTGCAATAACTGTGGTGCCAAAATCGTGGCGGATGCGAGCGATCTTATCTACAAAGTACTCGATAAACCGGTCACAGCGGTCACTGGATTGCTCCAGGTCCAGGCGGAGACAGGCAGGACTGACCAAGCCTTTCACCACCCGGAAAAGCTCCGCTGGACGTGACTTTGCAGATGCAATAAGAGCAGCAAAGAACTGCTTCTTTGCTGCCTGCACCGCCACAGCATAAGCCTTTAAACTGCTCTTATGCTGCGATCGATCATACTGGTCGCGAGTCCGGCGCCACCGTCGCTCTAACCGCCTGCTCTCCCGCTTCAAACACCGCAGACCCTCAGTAAACCAAGGAGACCTGCGGGAGACTCGAGAGGGCAGCGGACGCCTGGGAGCCACCCTGTCTATGGTCTCGGCCAACAAGGTGTTCCAGAAGGCTACGAGATCATCGACAGAGCGGGTGTCAAGGTCCAGGGGAAACTCCCCCAGAGCATTCCGGAACCGATCCGGTTCCATAAGTCTCCGGGGGCGGACCGATCTAATAGGTCCTGCACCCTGCCGGGGGCTATCGTGCGCCAGGATGCACGTCTTAAGGAGGTAATGGTCAGACCATGACAAAGGCTCTACAGCCTTAACTCCTACTAACTGACCCCCCACCTCAAGGCCGGTGCAGAAAACCAAATCCAGTGTATGTCCCTCCTCATGTGTGGGGCCACAGATGATTTGGGACAGGCCCATGGTTGTCATGGAGGCCATGAACTCATGCCTCGCTCCTCCAAGATCGGTGTCAGTGTGGATATTAAAGTCCCCCAGGACCACCAATCTAGGGGTCCGGAGGATCACATCTGACACCAAATCAGCAAGAGCATGTAGGGATGCCGCCGGGCAGTTGGGTGCACGGTACACCAGCAGCACCCCTAATCTATCCCCGGCCAAATCCAACACAAGATGGAGACAATCAACACCTGGTGGAGCCTGCACCGGATATCTCCTAAAAGACAACGCATCCTTGATAACAATGGCTACACCGCCCCCCCGTCCCTCCAGCCGAGGCTGATGCTGCACAGAGAACCCAGCCGGAACAAGATCAGCCAAAATAGGACCCGATTCATTGTCCAGCCAGGTCTCTGTAATACACACGAGGTCGGCGTCCCACTCTGGGATTAACTCCCGGATGGTAGATGACTTATTGACAACCGACCTCGCGTTCAGCAGCACCAGACCAAGGCCTGGGGTCTCCTGGGCCTCGACCCACAACCCACCTGCATGGGGGTTCGAGAGGGGAATGGGCACAAGGCACTGCCCCCTCTTCGCTGATGGAACATACCTCCCCCTGGGACCATATCTCCCCTGACCCGTAACAACCCCGATAGCTGCGGAACCCCTCCCCTCCTCAGAGAACCCCGTTAGACACCCACCCTCCATAGGCTGCCCCGCCAGGCCGGCGAGAGGAGCCCCACCCCCCCAAACTCCCCTACCCACCTCTGCAACTGGTGGGCAACCCTCCCCCCCTGACCCCCCCCCCCTGTGCTCTCACCACAGGAGCTACCTCCCACCCACCCCAACCTCCTGTCCCAGTCCCTGGGACTCCCCCTCTTACTGGGAGTCCCCTTGAGCCATGCCCCCCCGTCTCACCGGGGGGCAAGGCCCATCTCCCCAGGACTCCCCCTCTCACAGGGAGTCCCCCAAACCCTCCCCAAGGGCCACCTCCCCTCCTCTCACCAGGGGGGTAGGGCCTATCCACCCTAACCCACTCCCCATGCCCCCCACCCTCAACCCACACCCACTGCATCCCCACAAACCCCTTAAACCCACAAGTTAAAAACCAATTAACCCCCCCCCCGTAACAACAGTAACAGTAATATAAATGGGGTGGTGACAACAACAACAAGCTACACGACAGATGTCTGTCCAGCGGATTTATGAAAGGAGTGTGAAGTGGGTCATTAATACAAAGGCCATTTTAAAATGGGCATGTCTCAGGGGCGAGTCCATGGGTTCTGGGTGGAGCACCAATGCACATCCATTGAATATGTGTGGGAAAATTTAAACAGGCCAGGAATGGGTGTGCACCCCTACCCACGCACTGTTTGGTCTGCCCCTGCATGGAGCATCCAAGGATTTCCCCAGTGCCCCATGCATGGGCATGAGTGGGTGGTGCGTGGGTCACAGAAGCTTGCCCTCTGCCATCTTCAGAAGGGTGGACTTCCATGGGTAGGTCTCTTCTAAAAACAGCCAAAGTCAAGCTTGATTTACTAACTCCTAAATGCAGATAGGGCACTAGCAGCAACTAATCATTCACACTGTGTCTAAACGTTGGGACTTGGGAAAGCTGTAAAAACTTTCAACTGAGCTGCTCATGCACCCACCCCATTAACTTCAGGGTTTCTCCATAAATGCCTCTGTAGATGTTTGCAGATCATGCCTTACATCCCATATCTCTCAATCACTTGAGTGATGCATACCCAGCATATCCAGTCCATGCAAATAATACAGGTCTCATTGCTAAGCCTTTGATTTGAAATGCTACAATTCTGTTTAAAATATAGATAGTGTGTCTTAATTTCTTTCCATTCCACCTATAGCTTCAGTAATTCTTTTTTCTTTTATTTCTTACCTTTAATCCTTCTGTGTTTTTAAAATCTTTGGTTCAGCTTAATCCTGCAAATCTTATAATTATTCCAACAACATTTTAACCTTGGGTGAAAACAGACATGCCACTGACCACCCTTTAACCACTTTTGGTGGTCATTTATGCATGTTTCAGGGCTGCATAGGGCACCAGTACAGCCCTGCAACATGTTAGCACCCATACGCATACTTGCATAGACAATCTACCAGGGGCGTAGCTAGCTTGGGATGGGCCCAGGGACAAGAAATGGCCGTGGGCCCCTCTGCTTCTTTTTTCTTGCTGGTGGTGAAACTACCAACCGGCCTAGGGTCACCTCCCAGTTCAGCCGTCCTAGGGGCACTGGGCTGCTGGTGCTCGTACTTACTTGTACTCTGCAGTCTGTGGCGTGCTGCTGGCGACCTGCTGCTGCGCCCATCCGTCTTCTAGGCTTGCTGCCCGCATGCTGGGGCCAACTGTAGCCACCAGCAGTAGAGCCATTACTGCCCCAGCCCACCTGACTAGCCCTGGAGGCCAGGGGCTGTCAGGCAGGCTGGGCCAGCTCAATGTGGGGAGCGCTGGAATGGGAAGGCACCCGGTGGCGGTTCCACTCAGTTACCGAGAGGAGCAGCTGCCAGGCACCTTCCTGTTCGGGCTGGACCTCCCTAGAGCCAGCCCTGCCCAGACCAGGTCCAGACTGGTGGGGAGGACTCCTCCACAGTGTGGCGCCGGGGGTGTGAGCTGAGCCGCGAAGCTTGTGAGTGTGACCTGGCCTGACGCAGACTGCTGCATGGGGCCCCTCCACACCCCTGCCTATGGTTGCAATGCAGGTAGGGAGGGGGAAGGGGCTCACACTGCAGCCAGAAGGGCCCCCAGCCAGCTCAGGTGAAAATTTAAAAGAAAATGAAAGAAAAAGGAGGGGGGGAGGGAAAGGGTGGTGTAGCTACCTTGGACATTGGGCCCCCAGCCAGTATGGGCCCTGGCACAAATGTCCCTGTTTGTCCAATGGTAGCTCAGATTCAGTAGCTGGTCCCTAACTTCAATACTCACCTGAACTGCAAACAGTCAGGAACAATTTTTGTTATTATCAACTTTCGTGCATTGGCTGTGCCAGCTAAAAGTCATGAAAACCAATTTCTGGTTGTGGTTTGTAATTACTGTATTGTTTGGGGTTTATTTAGCTAACAATATAGTCTTGTGGTTCTCAGTTAAATGTTTGTGGAGAATATTAATAATTATTTATTTTTTGTTATTGCTATTACTTAATTTTTATAAGAGCCTCAAAACTAAGATTTCCATAGGTGAACAGTACCAGGCACAAAACACAAATACAAAGTCCAAAGTATGGGTACAGTTTCATAAATATTAAAATGCCATAGACCATAGTTGGAGGTAAAAAGTACCAAAAATTTTAAAAACTGCTTACCCTTCACAGGGGTTATGGTGCCAACATTTGTCCCCTGAAGCATATATACAGCATCATCCCACTAAACAATGTCCCCATTATCCAGGCCAGAAAATATTAAACTTGACTATATGGCCAAGATGGTTACAGTGTATAGTGTAATAGTAATAAAGTTTTTTGTTGAAAACCACAAGGTTATAGCATATCAATACAAAAATACAGTTCATGCCAATAAAGCAAAGCAAAACAATTAAAACTTAAAACTGCTGTGGCCTCACAGGGGCGTCAAAGCTATAATGCCAAAGGCTGCCTCCTTAATTTTATAAATTAGATGGAACCTAGCTGAAGCTTTATTGTTACTGTGTTCACTATCTGCTTCTTCCTAAATAACTCCAGTTTGAGGCAGAAAGAAGCCACCCTCCGCGTGATTTCTATATCAGAGTTAGCAAACAAAAAGGAAATCCGTGCAAGGGGGTCCCAATATTCCTTACCCTCAAACCAGCTCCCCAATGTCTCAGCACATAAATGTGCAGACTTAGCACAAGTTAACAAGTAATGAAGGAAATCCTCGGCCACAGTTATACCACAATAACAGAAATGCAAATTAAAGGGAACACCCCGATAGCGGCCCTCATGCACTGAAGTGGCCATCATATTAAACCTTGCCGTTGTAAAAGCTCTTCTGCAGTTCAAATTAGTTAAATTCAACAGGTAAGGCTCGTATTCAGGCCCTGCCTTAAATAGAGGGTACCATGGTGCAATTTTTTGGTCCCTTTCGGCCATTTTCTCACTCTGTAAATTAATATATCATTTAACCTAATTCTAATGTGAAGTTTGGCCTGCCCAGGAGTAATAGAGTAAAAATTAAATGTGGAATAACCCAACTCGGCCAGGTATGCCACTATAGAATTATACCATTGGTATTTATCCAATGCATTCCCCTGTTCCTGAAGACAGAGTCGGGGAAGCCGATCCAAAGACACATTGCGAAGTCTCTAAGCCAAAAGCCTGGTAGTAATACTCTGGTTTTAGTGGCAATTGGAGAAAAGCCACAATCAGCCTGAAGTAAAATAGAAGCCACAGGGGACTCCCAGTATAGTCCTTAAAAATGTGTTCAGTAGCGGGTTCAAATCGGGTTTCCCAGTACCCCAAATCTCCACCCCATACAACAGCTGAGGGATCAACTTATTCTGTATTAGTTTGAGCATGGACTGCAATCTTTTCCCTCCTTTGTAGCTCCAAAACTTCAGTAATCCGGTAATAGTATGGGCTGCTTTCAGTTTCATATATTCCAAATGTGCAGTCCAACTGCCTGTTTGTGTGAACCAAATTCCTAAATACTTATAGGATTTTACCTGCTCTATAATAACTGCATCCAAATTCCATGTGAATGTCTTAGATTTTTTTTGCAAATACCAAGATCTTAGATTTGTCATAGCTAACGATCAAATGGTTGTCCCTACAGTAATGATTCAGTTTAGTCGTCTGACGCTTCAATTCCACCCTAGATGTAGTAAGGACAACCATATCTGCGTATAGTAAAATTGGCATGGGGCAGCCAGCTATAGCAGGGGGATGACCATCCTGACCCAAAAGTTTGACAACAGTGTCATTTATGAAGATATTAAAGAGAAAAGGGTCCAGGATGCAGCCCTGTTTTACCCTATTTGTCACTGATATAGGTTCGGATGCAGCTCCAAACGTATTCAGTTGCACTCTCAGGGATGTTTCTGAATAAAGCAATCATATGAGAGCTAATAACTGGGGGTCAATGTTATAGTTCCCTAACTTATGCCATAGAATATCCCTATCTATACTATCAAAGGCGGCTTTTAGGTCGACAAAAAAAACAAATATTGAGCCGTTCCTCAGATGAACATATTTGTTGACTGTGGGCAAGTGCAAAACATTGATCCAAAGTAGATCTGTTTGCCCTAAAGCGTTCTTGCTCTTCTACAAATAGGGCTTCCTTCTCTACCCATTCCTCTAGTGTGGTCAGCAGGAACTTCGCAAAGAGCTTAGCTATGATATTTATTAAGCTTATGGGCCTGTAGTTGGCAGGATTCCTCTTCTCTCCCCTCTTTAAAGATAGGGACAATGATACTTAAATTCCAGCCCTCTGCGATTACACCCCGTCTGATTATATAGTTGAATATGCGGCATCTAACTGGGGCCCACTGTTTCCTATGTTCCCGCAGAAGATCCGGAGGGATCCCGTCTTCATTGGGGGCCTTATTGGTTGGGAGGTGACCAAGAAGTTGTTCGACTCCTCCAAGGTAGCCACAGTACCTTGTCCCATAACAGGAACGATCCAATTGCCCAACTTACTATCGGTGAACATACTGCAAATACCAGAAAAATGTGATTGCCAGGCTGCCCTATTAATGAAAGTGCCCAGAGAGGGAATATCTTCTTTTTGGGCCCCATTACTCATAGAGCAGAAGGCTGAAAAATCCTTCTGGGATATAGCAACCTCCATCGTTTTCCAAAGTTCAGACTGGTGTTCCAAATGTTTGAGTCTAAGCATAGCCCTATACTGAGACTTGAGAGAAACATACGCGTTGATCGCAGTATGGGATCTACATCCTTTAATCAACCTAGCCGCCTTCCTAAGTTGGGTCCTCAAGCCGTGGCAGCTCTGATCAAAACATGGCTGGGTTTGCCTTAAACACTTGGAATTTTCTTTGGCACCCAGCCAAAGATCTAATAAAGCCTATCAGCCTCTGAAAAGTGCAGAAGTCATCCCCCAGCAGAGTACAGTCAAAATAAGATCAAATCTGTTTTAATTCTGTGAAGGCAAAAAGTTCTTGCGCCCGCTTGGCCGTTGAAGGCCCCCATCTAATTGGCACAAAGCTGCAGGAAGACTGCACAGCGAAAGAAGCAAGGGGAGGATGCAACTTAGCACAATGACCAATTGATTGAAATAAATCCACTACAGGGAAGTTGTCACCGCAACCAAAAGATGACAGCAAAATCTGTAGCATACACCCACAAATGGTGGGGAACTGCAATATAGTCAATAACGCTAGTTCCCCATGCGAAGCAAAAGTAAAGTCACCACTCAGGTCAGACTTAAAACATCCATTCATCACTCTGAAATTATTTTTATATAAAAAGGATAGAAATTGAAGTCCATTCGCATTTAACTCCAGCTCTCTAGAATTACGTGGAGAATGAAAATAAATGTCTTCATCCAGTTCTAAGCCCAGCGCTTTAGCTCTTATTTCATCTGAATTTCCAGTGTGGGCATTACAATCTCCTGTCAGAATGCACGGGATAGTAGGATAGTCTTTTTCCCATGCACTTACACAGTTCTCCAAAGCCTGAAAAAAATTATGACGGGAATAGAAACTAAGCAATGGTGAAAGATAAACATTAACCAAAATTAGAAGGTTCTGGGCCCCTAGGCTCAATAGAATAGCTATCCTATTGCTGTTGCTGGCCAGCAAGATACCACCCATACCATACGTCAAATTGAGTAGAAATGCTAGGCCCCCCCGTTGGTCTCCCCCTTTGCTCCCAACACAACACAGGGGATGCCCAGGTCTGGAAACCTAGTAAAGAAGGGCCCCCAGGATCTCTAATCCAGGTCTCCTGGATACTAAGAATACAATACTTCTCCAGATCACACAGATTCACATGTACCTTACTAGCATACCAGCCATTGCCATTCCAGGATAATACTGACAACAAAGCCTCCTGAGATGGTGAAGGATTGTTTGTGTCTGGCTGCAGTCATTGTGAGGAAACCCCTTCTGGCTTAAATTGGGGATCTCCCAAAACCTGGCTGGCAATGGCAGACACATTGTCCGAGGAAGTCTGAATCAATGGGCCTGAAAGGAACTCTATAGCTGGCTCCTCACTAAAAGTTAGCAAGCTATTGACCTGGGATACAACAGTGTCCAGAGTGCTCCCCTTTAGTTTCTTTTGAAGAGAATCAAGGCGTTGCAGAAATAAGTCCTGGTCCGTGAGTGAAAGTACCTTGTATTCACTAAGTATCTCATCATCGTTAGCTCTGGAAGCTGGCAACAGCAGTAAATCAAACTGGGAGGACACTCTATGGGGGAGGGCTAAATCATTGGTCAGTTCCTTTAATCCAGAGTCCTGCGGTTGATTGATGACAGTACAGTCCATATTTAAATCCTCTGAATCACAGTTGACAGGTGGTGACATAGGAGAAAGCAAAGGAGGAACAGCCAGAGCCAGGAAGCTTCTCCTATTAGTGACAGGATTGGCCTGTGTCCAACTATTGAATTGCTCAGCAAATGGAAGCCTATCAATGTGGACGCAACGCCGCAGGAGAGATTTCCTAGCCTGAAACAAACTCCTAACAAGTTTTGCATTACAAAATTCAAGAGCCATTGTGACACGTGTGTTGGATCAAGATAACAACTTAACATTCTTAATATCACTTCCTTTGATTTTAGCCCTCAGTAATTGTGAAATATTCCTAACATATATGGGATATTGGACCAATTAGGGAACCTACCATTAGGAAGAGGATAGGCTTTAATCAAAACCTTAACTGGATGAAAAAAGGGAGTCCCACGGGACCGATAACCCTGAGCTGGGCAAGACTCACTCACAACCGATGCCCCAGGTTGCTGAGATATTCCTTCACATGGTACAGGTGAACGTACTTTATTGCCGTTACCTCTAAGATGAACTTCAATCTTAAGTTTGTCAATTTTCCCCATTATCAGCTGCAACTGCCCTTTAATGTTAGCCAGATACTGATTCATATCCACAATTTTAGTTAGTAACATTAGAACTGTTTGTGCCGTCAAATTGCATTGCACTTCTAATAAATCCTCATATTGCAAACTAGCAGTGCAATGCGAAGGCACTGCTTTCGAATTACCCGCAGCATTTCCACCAGGCCAGTCCGGGATAGCATAACCCTCAGATTGCCCTGTAAGTGGAGTTAGCTCCTGCATAGCATGCCTGATGGTATCCTCAATATCCAGTAGCTCAACATTACTATCGGGGGGGCAAGATACAGGATTCTTCTGGGTGAGAGTGGAAATAGGGACCCCGAGAGAACACCCAAGAGCTCCAGATATAAAATCAGTGATCTTTGCCTGCTTAGGTGCAGGAATCTCTACTAATTGAGACAAAGGGGAGGGCACCCTTTGTCTTTTCTTCTTTTCCATAAATGTGGATGATTCAAAATATTAAAAAAAAACACTGAGCACTCCCAGTGTATTGACCCTATCAGGTACAACTGGTCACAAATAAAACTTGTTTGACTAAATTGGAGCAGAGTGGAAACAGAAAAACCGAAGAGAACGTTGCCCCTTTGCCCCGCCGGCGCACAGCCCTTAGGCGCGTGCCTTTGGCGCTGCCTCAGCAGAGGCTGAGTTATAAAGTCACCTGCAGCGGGTGGGTGGTTGCTGGTCCGGCTAGTCCCGCCCTCCGAATACGCCGCTTCCTCCCTGCTTGCCTTCGGCGCTGCCTGTTATAAAGTCATCTGCAATGGGGGGTTGGTTGCTGGTCTGGCTAGTCCTGCTCTCCAAGTATGCCTCTTTCCCCTCTGCTGGCCTTCAGCGCTGCCTCGGCAGAGGCTGAGTTATAAAGTCACCTGCAGTGGGGGGTTGGTTGCTGGTCCGGCTAGTCCTGCTCTCTGAATACGCCTCTTCCTCTCTGCTCGCCTTCCGCTGGTTCTGCTAGATGAAACTGCAGCAGCAAAAAGCAGCAGCAGTACTTCCTGTACTCCTTCATGATCCCTGTGTTCTCTGCCATCCAATGCAAATGCTTTGCTTTCAAGGATCAGATTCCATGAAGTAGCAGTGATGGTGGTGGTGTGGTTTGATCAACCCAAAGCATGTTTCAGTCCCTCATATATTTGTCACTCCAAACCTCCAAGTGACCATGGAAATGTGACCAGAGAATCCTAGCGCACAGACTCCTTCCTCCACTCTGTGCTACCTGTGGAGAATATTTCATTTTTGGAGTCAACCTTGCCAACGTAATAAGTAGAGACAAATCCGGGTTTCACCTAGAACATGGATAGTATTTCTTAATCTCATCTCAACCCCCTCTTCCCCCCCCCCAACAAATTTGAGCTGTGAGCTAATTAGTATGCAACAAAAGGTACTTGGGAAAATGGGCTGTTAATCATGCAGGAAGCAAAGATACAGGGAGACAGAGAAGATGGAATAAGATCTAGAAAAGAAATAATTTTCTTTAGGAACGAGGTGATGTCAGGATGGTCTAAAAGACAGTCAGGTAGAAAAACAAGCAGGCAGAGTTTGCCAGGAAGTGATTAGGGGTTTGAGGTCCATTAGAGATGTTATGACTAAAGATATAACTAGAGAAACAGTAGTAAACTCTCATAATTGTCACGAAAAAATTGGGGGCAGAGTCTAAATGCAGAGTTGCATAGGTTGAGAAAAGCTGACCAGTGAGGATAAGGTAAGTACCCTTTTCCACATAGTTGAGCAAAGTTTTTTCATTATACTGAACGTACAAAAGAAATTCTGTCTACATGCAGCAGATGTTACGGGCTTATTCTGCATGGGTAGACCCAGGCAGTGAAGAATTGGTGCATGGGCATCTGTACTCTGTCAAGTCTTGCAGTTTTGCACTAGTTGTCCCTAGAACAGGGTGTGTGTGGAGAATCTTTTCCCTCCCAGGGGCCACTCTGAAAATTAATACAAGCTCCAAGGGCCACATAGAAGCTGGGGGTGCAGGTGCATTAGGGATACACTCAAGAACCTTTCTTCCTTATCCTGAGCACACCCCTTAAATATCCTTGCTTTCCACTCCTGTCTGGCCCATGGAACTTGAACTAATTTTCATAGTAGCATATAGGTGAGAAGGTTTTCCCCAACTCCACTATTAAAGTTATTGAGGCTGAGAGCTAGAATTATCCTGTCTGCTTTGTGAATTAATGAACGCACAATACATTTATTCAGCCTGTACACTGAACTCCAGGAATTGGCCCAAATATAAACTTGCACTAAATATCAGAACCCAAACAACTAGGGGAGGAGGCCATTATAAAAATAAAATATTAAGACTTTTAGCCACTGGAGTCTAATATGTCTGGACCTGAAAGATTTCACACTTTATCTTTTCCAGCACATATTACGTAAAGGCCCTTTCTCAGAAAGTATGAGTTTTCCTTATATGGCTTGAACAATTTTCTGAATAAGAGTTCTCAAGAAGAGTTTGTGTCCAAGTAACTGAGGCCAAGCCAAGGAAAATGAATTTCTAAACCACCAGTTCCTGCTTCCTTCTCTCTTTTTTGTGTATCTAACATGACCTCATGAGTCCAGTGTCCTTTCATCATTCCACCGCATCTCCCAAAAAACACAGTAAAGGGTCCACTGAAGGGAAACAAAAATGGTTAGAGGCAAAGGACTTCCAACGAGGAGAGATCTTATAAAACCATGGATTTCATAGCAGAAAAAATAAGCTGGGCTATGTGCCCAGTCCTTACACCTATTGAGGTCAGTGGAAGCAGAACTGGATTCATGAAAATGGCGAACAGTATAGATGAAAATCAGAACTCTGAAGGTCAGTCAGAGCCCTCTGCTTATTCTTGCAACAGTGCAGAATTATAGTTGTGAAAGGGTGAACAGCTCTGGGTGTTTGTAGATGAGATACGATCCCACATGGCCACCCAGGAGCCATGGAGCATCTACTCATGTCCACACCTAGAGCACTGCCAGGAAATCCAGAGTGCTCCATGTGGGGCCACCCAAATGTATGGTGGCTGTCTCCGTGACCAGGGTAGCTATGCTGGGAGTCACCCATTTGAAGTGTTCTGCACTCACTCCACCTGCATGGGTGCTCTGCGGCATTGCCACTCAGCGGCCATGGACCCCCACCCTTACTTTGCTCATGTGAAAAAACCCTTTTAGCTGTTAAGATTTCAGCTGCACTCTACCACAGGCCAGTCAGTCTCCCACAGCAGTAGTCTGACGCCCAGGTCTGGTTTAAGCTTAGGTGAGCTTATCTCTCTTCCCAATTTCTATATTGAGTAAATTCCGGGCAGGCAGAAAGCCTGAAAGATATGAGAGAATCCTAGCAAACTAGTGTTGAGGAAAGAATTAAGGACTGTGTTTACTTAACAGAAGTTTTGGATGACCAGACCCTGTAGACATTAGCTAAAGGAATCTTCAGGAGAGAGGTTCTGTAAGGACAAGAGGAAAAGAGAGGTAAATAATTGAGGGTATGGGTAGAAAGACTGCTAGGAAGAGTGGGTGCTGCCTGCCTTTTTGCTTCAGGGTTTGGCCCTAGACCAGAGGGTGGCAGAAACCCTGTGAATGAGGGGAGACCAGCTTGAATTTAACTTGAAGATTTGTTGTTTGCAAATGTTTTGTTTGACACTAATCCAATTCCATGGATGGAGTAAGTGGGTTTTTTTTTGTTCTGAATGAGTAACTATAAAGGAAATGGAGGCATCTAGACACTGATGAGGGACTCAAAACCCTGTAACAAGAGATTTTTGGGAAACAAAAAGGCAGATTAGAAATTACAATTAGAAATCTTATAAAACAAAACCTATGATTAACCATGGAATTCATTGCTTCAGGAGGTTAGTATGGCAAGCAGCAGACTAAAAAATAAAATTTAAGTACAATATGAATAAGAAAAATTAACCTAGGATGCAATGACAAGAACTATCAACTCTTGTGCTTTATCTGCACCTTTAGTCACGGTGATATAAAAGCAATATAATGTGGATGCATCTGGCATTGACAAATACTAGAAACAGACTACTAGGCAAGATAGGTCAATTAACCTGATCATGTATGCCAATACTGACTGAAAACAACAGCCTCGAACTTGCAAGACTTTGTAGGCTTTAGGTTGACCCAGATTTGGCCTTTGCCATCTTAAAGCAGTCTACAAACAGTTTGTTCCCAGAATCCCACACAAAATGGCATATAGCAATCTAGCATTCTGCTTACACTATATCAAGTAGCCTGGTGGTTATATGGTCACCTAAGCTTAAACCAGTCCCCTCTGTGTGTGGGTGTGGGTGTGGGATTTTTTATTCTTCTTATTTGCAAGCATTTATATAGCACCAGCAATGTACCTAGCACTTTACAAAGTAATGGAATAGACACTTTCCCTGCCCTAGGGCTTACAATCTGAGAGACAGGATGAGGGGAGATGAAGGAAGGGGAACAGAGGAAGAGACAAGGGGTGTAACATTCACAAAGATGTGGGGTCCTAGGTGCATGTGCTTGGCTTGGTAGGGAGAATGATGGCTGGCTGGTCCATGCAGTGAGGATATGAGTACACAAACCTCCAGTAACAGATTGTACTGGATGGAAGGTAGCAGCAGGAGTTAGGTGAGGGGAGCAAGAAGTCGAGGAGGGCAGAACGGAAGAGGTGGGTCTTGAGGGATTTGAAGGTACGAAGGGAGGGGGCAAGGCAGATGTGGGCAGGGAGAGGGAGTTCCAGGTATGAGGGGCAGCTAGGGAAAAGGGACAAAGGCGAGCAGGGGAGGCGTGGGAGGGTGAGAGAGGGGATGGAGGAGGAGGAGAGTTCACAGACAGGATTATGGAGGGAATTAGAGAGGAGAGGTTGTGGAGTGGAGCAAGGTTGTGAAGAGCTTTATAGGTGAAGACTAGGAACTTGTTCAGGATTCATTCAGGAAGGGGGAGCCAGTGAGGAGAGGAGGGGCTGCATATGCTCGAAGCGACGGGTGAGGTGGATGACCCTGGCAGCAGAGTTTTGGATGGAGATAAGGGGAAAAGGTGAGAGCGGCGGAAGTCAGTGAGAAGGAGGTTACAGTAATTGAGGCAAGAGATGACCAGGGTGTGAACAAGGGATATGGCAGAGGAGACAGAGAGAAAAGGGTGAATCTTAGCAATGTTGTTTGTTTATTTCAATTTTATCCCGCACCCTCCTGCTCACAAAGCAGCAACAATTACAATTCATAATTAAAACATACTCACAATTTAAAAATATACTAAAAGGGCAGAACCAATCTGTATGTAATAACCATAGGTTATCCCATAATAATCACTATTTATTAAAGCCTCCCCCTCCTGGCTCGTCCTTCCCCCCTCCTCCCAAGACAAGTCCCCTGGGGCCTCCCCAAAAAGCCAAGGCCAAGACCCAGCTGGGTCCCCAATGTACTCACCCAGCAGACCCGAGCCCAGACAGGGCAGGCTGAACTCGGCAGCATCTCCTCCCCACTGGAAGACAGGATGCTGGACTTGATGATGGACCCTTGGTCTGACTCAGTATGGCACTACCTAACTTGCTTCCTTCAAATTATTATTATTAATAAAATATTATATAAAAATAAATATAATTTAAGAGTTGTCCAATTATTTAAATGAAAAGATTGTCTGACCACCAGCTGGCTGGCCAACTGCAAACTCTCTCAAGAACTGAAAGAGAGAGAAAATGGTGCCTGGTGGAGTCACCTTTATATATGCTCTGGTCTCTGGAGCAGCAGGCAGCCCCCACCCTCACACCATGTGAGAGAAAAAGTCCACGCTGAGTGAGACACTGAGTAAAATAGTTACACAAAAAACCACACAAAGCACTCCCCACTCCTGCAGTTGCTGTTCCCCCAACCAATAGCACACACATGTCACAACAGTCTCTCTCTCTGACACACACACACACACACACACACACATCCGTTGCTCCCCCTCTCCTGCCCACAGGGCGCCAAGGGCTACTGCCCATATAATGTTACTCTTGCTGCCGGTTGCCTCTCCAAGAGCGCCATGAAATACTGCCCCAAGCAATCCTGACAACGCGTTGCTCTTATGGAGGAAGAAGTGACAGGATTTGGTAACAGTCAATGTAGGGTTTAAAAGAAAGGGGTGAGTCCAAAATGAAGCCTAAGCTATGGGCTTGGGGGATGGAAAGGATGGTGACCCCCCTCGATAAGGATCGACAGGGAGGAGGGAGAGGAAGGGTGTGTGTGTGGGGGGACATAAACTCAACATAGCTAAAACTGAAGTCCTTGATCTGACATTGAGACATCCAGCTAGAGATATCAGAGAGAGAGCTGGTGAGGTGAGCTTGAACAGATTGGGAGAGAGAGGGAGTAGAGATATAGAGTTGAGTGTCATCAGCGTAGAGGTTATATTGGAAACCATGGGAGGCAATGAGTTTGCCTAGGGACAGGGTATAGATAGAAAAGAGGAGAGGGCCAAGGACAGAGCTTTGGGGAACACCAACCGAGAGTGGAAGGGAGGAGGAGGTGAAGTTGGCAAGAGTCACACTGAAGGAGCGGTCAGAAATGTAGGAGGAGAACCAGTCGAGGATGGAGCTACGGAAGTGAAGGGATTCCAGCAAGAGTGAGTGGTCAACAGTATCGAAGGCAGCAGAGAGGTCAAGTAGGACAAGAATGGAGTAGAGGTGATTAGATTTAGCCACAAGAAGACCGTTGCTGATCTTAGCGAGAGTAGATTTAGTAGAGTGAAGGGGACGGAAGCCAGATTGGAGGGGGTCAAGGGAGGAGTTGGCGGAGATGAAGTCGAGGCAGCGGGAGTAGACACATTCAAGAAGTTTGGAAGAAAAAGGAAGGAGTGAGACAGGATGGTCGCTAAAAGGGTCAGGGGTCAAGAGTGGACTTTTTGAGGATAGGAGAGACAGTGGCATGCTTGAAGGTGGAGGGGAAGGCAGTAGAGAGGAAGAAGATGATGTGCAGGAGGGAAGAGGCGACAGTAGAAGCAATGGAGGTCAGGAAGCGGGAGGGGATGGGGTAAAGGGGGCAAGTGGAAGGGTTGGAGGAAGAGAGCAGGGAGGAGATTTCCTCCAGGGAGGCAGGAGGGATTAGGAACAAGAGAGGAGCAGGAAGCGATGTCAAGGCAGATCTTGTCTATCCTGGAGATGAAGGAAGTGGAAAGAGAAAAGGGAAGAGGAGGATGGGGGCTTGTGGAGGGAGTCAAAGGTGGAGAATAGGCAGCGAGGAGCCTGAGAACAGGACTCAATGCAGGAGGTGTAGTAATACTATCCAGCAAGGGAGATAGCAGAAGTAAGGGAGGAGAGACAGAATTTGACGTGAAGGAAGTCAGGATGAGAGTGGGATTTGCACCAGAGGCATTCAGCAGCACGGGTGCAGGAGCGGAGGTGGTGGATACTGGGGGTGAGCTAAGGATGGGGATTGTAGGAGTGGGGGACAAAGGTGTAAAGGGTGGAGGAGAGAGAGGCATTGAAAGCTGAGATGGCAGAGTGGGGGGGGAGTGAGGAGAAGACAGGGGGGAGAGAGGAGGCAAAGACCAGGGGGTTAATGGCCTGCAGCTCACAGAAGGGGTGTGGAGACAGGGAAGGAGGGGGGCAGTGGGAGACATTGAAAGAGGTAAGGAAGTGGTCAGAAATGGGATGAGGATCGAAGGAGAGATCGGAGACAGAGCAGTTCCTAGAGAAGTCGAGGTCAAGAGAATGGCTGTTAGCATGGGTGGAGGAGCTGCTCCAAAGGTGGAGGTTGAAGGAGGAGGCTTGTGAGAGGAAGTGAGAGATGGAGGGCTGGGAAGGGATTGTTGGAAATGCATTCCTTAGTTACATCTCCCCTAAGCACCTCATCCTGTTTGTTTGCTAGAAACAGCAGGAGTAGACAGTCAGATCAGGGAACCCTTCCCCCATCCACTCTGTCCTACTCCTGCTAGGACCTGATTGGTTAATCTCCTCTCCTCAGGATGTTTCTTATCTCTTTGTGCCTGAGAGATATTCAGAGAGCTTCTTACTTCCCTCCTGAATACACCTAGTCTTAGGACTTACCATAGATGTAGGCCTTTCCTATCCTACATGTATTTCTTAATAAAGCTACTTAATCTTAAGTATGCTTCCTGCCTGCTTATTGATGATTAGCTACTCACACTCCTCTGTAAACTCTGCATTGGGCAAATCAATGCAATGATCTCA
>QEPC01010852.1:3354705-3427788 GCA_003113815.1 Sphenodon punctatus
AGGAGGGGAAGGCTGACACACTCCCTTTCTGCCCCAACAATCCACAGGTAGAGTCACTTATCCGTATAAAGGAAGGGAAGAGGGGGGGTAGGCTCTCACTCTCAAACACTCACCCTCCGAAGCACTCGCACAGACGTTCCAGGAAAAGGGAAGGGGAACAAGCAAGTTCTGCAAGCAGCAGCTCAGGACTCTCCTTCTCAGTCACAGGGGGGGCCAGTCTAACAGATCACCGGCACTGTGTCCCAAGCAGCGCCGGTGTTTAAAGCAAGGGCCACGCCCCCCTGATGTGCCTGCAGCCGCGCTGAGCGACGGCATGCTGGAGGCCCCGCCCCTGTGCTCTGTGGAGCATCCGGGAGCGGAGGGGTTTGTTGGGGCTGTTGCTGAGCAGCCGTCGCTTCCGGGGTTATCAAGGTGGGTGGTTTGTGTGCCGAATCTGCTGTCAGGCGCTCTTTTCGCGGGGCTCTCTGTTGGGGTAGCCGACGGCACGGCAAGGTCTGGGGTCGGATCCTGACAACACCCTTTTCCAAATCATTAATGAATACATTAAACAGCACTGGTCCCAGTACAGATCCCTGAGACACACTACTTTTTACATCTCTCCCTTGTGAAAACTGACCATTTAGTCCTACCCTTTGCTTTCTATCTTTTAACCAGTTTCTGATCCATAGTAAGATACTACGTCCTATCCCATGGCTTTTTAATTTTTTCAAGAGTCTCTCATGAGGGACTTTATCATGCTAAGTAATCTCTGGGGACTAGTATAAGCACTGTGGCTGGATGAGGCAGGAAAATTGGTTCTGCTAACTGTTAATGGTTCTGTAAACTGTTAACTGATTTATAGTTAAACTGGTATTAGATGTAGACAAGGCCAAGTTGTAAGTGCATGTCATCCTGACCTCCACAACAAGGAGATGTAGTGAATCTCAAGCCCTGGTTGAATTCTTTTTTTCATATTACACAATTGGGAATAAAAGGGAATGAACGGGATAAAGAATGGAGTATGTCAGAGAGTCATGAGTTTAAAAACAATTCTTACCATAACATATCTAGTCTGTATCCCCCCTCTTTGGTCTTATTCCTGCTGTTAGATTACAGTACTCTGGTGGCTGAACAGCCTCTTTCATTATGTAACAACAGATTTCTGCAGTCTCTGTATTTTTCTCAACTCTCTTTACATTACAGTTATAAACAAGACATCAGGAAAGCAAGTGCAAAAGGCCAACGGCCAAAAGCAACCTTGAGCTGCTGACCAGTCTTTGTTCACCCACTTCTATACTTGAACAGGTGCAGTAATGAATGATTGGCCATCTTGGCAGCCCAGTATCCTAGCAATCTCTCCTTTATGGCTGGTAGTTTTGTTATGCGAACACCTGCAATGTATTTCTTCCTTTTCTAAACAGAAAGGGAGGGTACTGCATTGGGCCAGAACCTCCTGTCAATAACTTACAAAGAAATGCATATGTAAAAGTAGGTGTTAGCTTTTGATTGTACTGCAAATAGTTTACTTACTTTGCTCCCTAGTATGTTGTTCTGCATTCTTCCACAGGATGGCTTCATTGACTATAACATTACTGAAAATGGTCAGGAAACACATTCTTCTTTACGCTGATTCCCTTCTCCTACTTGATTTTTCTTGACTCTCACTCGCACACACTCGGAGTGTACAGACTGCCTAAACCAGATGTGCACTTCACTGGGTTTAAAAGCTGTTTACTTTGAAAGTTAGAGCATTTAAGGTAGGGAAGGCAGCATATTAAATGAATCTCTCTTTACATTGCTTACTGGAAGCTAAACCAATGAAAGAAGCTGGTGTCAATATTTTCCTAACAGTGAATTTGAGGGGATTTAAAAAAAACAACTTTCCAGGCAGATACTGTATATACATATTTATTTTTTTTAAATGGTGTTCTAGAGTAAGAGTAAATGAAAACATTTTTGAAGGAAAGTGAGGAATTTTTGTATAGAGGCTAGTCCTTATTCTAGTTTATTTAATTGAATTATTTACATTTTCATACCACCCTTAAGGTTCAGGGTGGGTTACAAAACACAAAAAATATACTCAAAACCAAATAAAAACCCCATACCCCACAATATATTAAAATACACAATGAAAACAGTCAACTCCAGTAAACCCATACTAACCCACAACTCCCCAAACCCTTCCCATGCCTGTCAAATGCTTGGCCAAACAGTAAGGTCTTACATAATGGGTAATTTCAGATGTGACGCCACCACAGTCAATCACAGTGGATCCAATGTGATGGCTGTGTTGGGTGGCACGTCTGTTTGAGCCCCGCTAGATGTTTACCACGGTGAATTCCTGGCGGGGTTCAAAGCTAACCATGGGTGATATCAGACGTTACGGGGCCAGTTGGCCCCGTACTGAAATCAATGTATTGATCCTCTGCCGGGATGACCCCGTAACACCCTAACAGATGTGCCGGGGGATCCTGGCGGGGAATCGGGGAGGGAGCGGGGCCGCACGGCGCAACGCGGGGCCACATGGCCCCGTCCCCTCCACGCTCTCTGCCGCCCACCCTCTGGGGAGATGGGCGGGTGGCAGGGCCAATCGGCCGCCGCGTCTGGCTGGCTTCGCCACGGCCTGGGATCCTGCCGGTGATCCTGGGCCGTGGCACCCGACCAGACGTGATGGCGGGGTTCAACCCTGCATGGAATCACATTCAACACGCGACGGCCTCCGGTCCCGCTGCTTCGGCCGCTCGTGTGGTGAATGTAATTCCATGCCATGGTAACATCTGGGGGGGAACATCCGTTCCCCCAGACGTTCCGTGATCACAGTCACCACCGGGAATTGACTGTGGTTGACAGTGATCTCGTAACGTCTGAAAACACCCCATGGTTCTGGAATTGAGGCCGGCCTCAACCCCAGAACTGTGGTTAGCTGAACCACAACCAGGAAAGGGGCAAAAGTAACGTGTGTTACCTTGCCTCGTTCCTGAGCGTAGTCCGGACTGCGGTACAGGATCGGGCACAGTGGCCGTGTCTCCCTGAGGACGGGTGGGTGTGGGAGCATGGCTGTGCGGCCGTGCGTCACATCGCACCGCATGGCCCTGCCCCCTCTGAGATTCCCCTGCATGATGAAGCCAGCATGTGTAAAGGACAGCCAGTTTCATCACTGATGGGGATCTGAGACAGTCATTGGGTAATTTCAGATGTGCTGGGCCTCGGACCGGAATCCAAGACCAAGGTCTAAGCTTGGGTTTAGACAAATTTCCATGTGGAGGGAGTTCCATAATTGTGGGACAACCACCAAGAATGCCTTTCTGTGTAAACTTGGTGGCCAGATAGTACCTGCAACAAGGTGCTCCTGGCTATCTCAGAGGCCATGGTGGGACATGAGGGAAGAGACAGTCTTTTTCAAATATTTGGGACCCAGATTGTATTTAGACTGTAAACTCTCTTGGGGCAGAGACCATTGTGAGTTTCTACATCATTTTGCAAAAACCTTAACAGGTGAAATACAGACCCCACTACAATATAAATACAGATAATGTATTCACTCAGAAAGCAATGGAGGGCTTCAGCGCCTTGGGCTGTAAACTGAGCATACTGTGCAAATGAATCACCACTGAGGAGGAAGCAGGATATTGAGAAGTGTGTACTTCTCTCTGGCTTCTACAAGCATGGAGAGAATGTTTTTTTAATTCCAAAATGTGCCATCTCCAATGCCTTTCACAAGATGCTTTAGAACTCACGTGACTGACCGTTCTCCCTGCCACCACCACCAAACCAATAATCTCTTATATGAACTGGTCCTTGAAGCTCTGGGGGAAGATGAAATAATCCAAAATGCACATAGACAGATGTTCAGTGGCACACATTGTATATGTAAGGAATACTGGTTATTATTTGGTGTCCGGAGATTGCTGTTTATCATGTTCATTTGAACCATCTCATTGTAGCCTTTTGCCAGGACCAGCCTTACTACAGGAAGAGCTGAGATGATTGCTCTGGGCCTTGCTATTTTCTCTACTTTCTGAGATTGCACAATGTACCGTTTTCACCAAGGCAGGATGCGGTATTCCCACTCCCTCCCAGCAGGGCCCCAACATGACCATCTCTAGGGCTGCACAGAAAGTGCCCTCAAGGAGGCAGGGCCATATATTTTATCTTTGCCCTGGGCCCCACAAATTCTATGGCTGGCCCTGCCTTTTGCCCTCTTTCCTCCACGTCTGTCTGTTTGGATCATTATAACATGAGTGGTAGCACTCTGTACAAATAGGCTGCCTAACAGGTTTCTGTTAGGAAGGATTCTTATGCCCATCTCTGAGACTCTCTCTCACTTCTATTGTTTGTAGAAGGCATTTGATATTTATTAGGTGGAATCCGCTCAGGCTGCAGAGGTCCCTTGCCTGTGCCAGTTGTTAGGAATGACACCATCCCCCCCAAGACCAGAGACCCCCCCCCCCTTCCCTTGCTAGAACCCCACGAGATATAGGTCAAAGGGTGCAGGGGAGCAGAGGAAGAAAAAAAGGAAAAAGAAAGAAAACGCCCCATGCAAAACCAGTCTAGTCGGAAGGAATAAGAATGAAACCAGGGACGCTCCCAAATAAACAATGGAGCAGTCAAAAAGAGGTGGTCTCCCTCTTTTGAGATGATCGCTCCAAAAAGGGAAGGTTAGAGACAGGCTGATAACTGGCAGGGGAGTCAGTGGAGTCAGTGACCAAAGATGGTTTCTTAAGCAGAGGCCAGACAATTGCCATATTAAAGGAGTCCGACATCCTGCCCTTCTGAAGAGAGGTGTTGATAACCCCAGCCAGCAACGGCCCTAACGTCTTGCAGCTGGCTTTCACCAATCAGGATGGGCATGGATCTAATTCACAACTGGTGGCCCACACAGCCCCAAGCACATCCTCTGCATCGGTGGGTGATACTGACTGAAATGGATTTCAAATAAGAAGGACAAAGCTGAACCTCCACAGCCCCAAACTCTGACTCTGCCATAGAAACAGTCGCATCAAAGTTGTGGTGAATATGAGCAATTTTGTCTGCAAAGTAATCAATAAAAATGTCACAGTGGACATTGGATGACTCCAACTCCTGGCAGAGAGAGGCCAGATGAACCAACCCTTTCATCATCTGGATGAGACTTTGCAGTCACTATGATAGCAGTGAAGAAAGCCCTCTTTGCCACCATCACAGCCACGGCATAGTCTTTAAAAAATGATCTATGCTGCAGCTTCAGCTGCCTCAGGTCCTCCGTATACCATTGACACAGTGGTGGGAGCAGACACCTGGGTGCCACCGTGTCAATGGCCTTGTTAAAAAAAATAAAGATCAATCCCATTCCACAGAGCAACCAGGTCACTGAAATCCCCCTGAGAGTTCTGGAATCTGACTGGATCCATAAATCTGAGGGTGGACCAACCTAACTGGTCCCTCACAAGGTCACAAGAGAGCCAGGATCCAAGCCTTCAGGAGGTAATGATCCAGTCATGACAAGGGTGTTATATGAACACCCCCAATTGTCAAATTGGAATTCACCTGGTTTCACTTCCAAACACAATTCCCAATCGTTATCTTAGTCACAGTACACCGCAAATCAGACATTTTAATTGGGTACAACACTATTTTATTTTTAACCACACAGATAACATACCATTAGCACAGTTCTTGGATAGATCTAGCCCTGCCTACTCAACACATTAAATACATGTTTCTTATGTGTCCTGCAGACCACAGTGGCAAGCGTTGGTTTGGAGAGGTTGGTACAGGTGGGGGCCTGCGGGTCCATACCTGGGAGTGGTGCCCCTTATATCTGGATCTTTTGAGAGCAATGATAAGGATCAACAGCCCAGTGGCTCACTGCAAAGCTAGTGGCCAGTAGTGCTGGAGACAATTTGCCATGGTTTGGGCTTCTGCTTATATATAGTCCTCTGGGCTGGAGAGCATTATGCTGGTATACTTGGTGCAGGGCCTCACCTCACTATCTTGTGGGTTTCTGCTGACCACATTCTTATGCACATCTCAATCTTTATCTCTTCAGAACATCCAGGCCCCATCCCTTTGGGCAAGGTCAAACCTTCTGTGCTTCAAGATGAGACTAGAGTTTTCTTCCTGCCCTGGCACCCTCAAGGCTGTTAGCTTGCGACACTTAACACAACAAACCACTTTTTATAATGCAGAGCAATGGGTATTGGCTAGCTATCTCCCGTTTTGCTATTGAGATGCTTTGTTTATATCAACATTCCCTTCTTCCCTTCCGAAACAATCTCTTTTCTTGCATGGTTCAGCAGCTTTCCCACCACTGTGATCTGAGACTCCTGAGTTAGGCTTAGGTCGACTAGTCTGGTTCTTGGCTTGTACCCATCATGCTTTTCAGTATGAACCAACATATTTCTACTTAGGCTAATATCAGCACATATATTCAACACTACTTATATGCAATCTAATACTGTTACTTTTTAGATGATTTTAGTAACTGTGTACACCTGTTTGTAAGTTTACAATCATTTTGTCAGGTGAGAATACAATCATAACGAACACAATAACTGGAGCCCCCATTTCCAGGCCAGTACAAAACATCAAATCCAGCGTGTGTCCCTTTCAGCCCACTATTACCTGGGATAGGCCCACAGTTGTCCTGGAGGCCATGAACTCCTGCTCTGCTCCTAAAAGGTTGGCCTCGACATGAATGCTGAAATCCCCCCAAGACAATAAATCTGGGCAATGTCAACACCACCTCCAATACCAGCTCAGCTAGAACAGTCAGGGAGGCTCGGGGTGCTCGGTACAGTAACAGAATCCCCAATCTATCCCCGTCCAAATAAAACACAAGATGGACACACTCCATCCCAGATGAGTCAAGCACTGGATACCTCCAGAAGGACAAGGAATCCCTAAAAACCATGACTACACCCCCACCCCCCGAGCTGCACGGAATACCCGACCGGCACCACCTGAGCCAGAACCGGCCCAGATGCTTTGTCCAGTCAAGTCTCTATGAGACACACAAGGTCGGCAGCCTCATCCAGGATAAGCTCCTGGATGTCAGTTGGTTTATTAGCCACTGACCTCGCATTGAGCAGCATCAGTGTCAGCTCAGGGGCCCTACTGGCCTCAACCCCCAAATATCCCAAATGGGGGGGAAGGGATGGGGACAGACACCAAATGCCTCCCTTGACATTCCCGATGGCAAACCCTCCCCCCTGCCATATCTTCTCATGCCCAATACGACCTCTACTGCTGCTCCCCTCCCCCAAGGCCCTAAAGAGCCATGTGATTTGGGAGGATCCCCTGGGCCTTGCACCCTAGGAGGCAGTCACAAGGGGAGCAGTGGGGGCCAAACCCCCACTCCTTGCCCTAACCCAACCAATTCCCTCCTCACCCCCCCCCCCACCAGGGGCTCTTGATCAGGGAGTTCCCCTCTGGCATCCATCCATCCCCCCTCTCAGGGTTTAGGGGCAGCAGTACCCAAATCCACCCCCCCCTTCTCTCGCCAGGGGGTTGAGACCCCAATCCCCATGCCCCCCCCCCCACACAGGGAAGCTGGGGCAGTCCCTCCCAACCACCCCCTCTCACAGAGGAGCTAGGACAAATCCTCCCCATATGCCTGCCCATACCTCCACTCTCACAAGGGACAGGGCAAGCCCAGGTGTTGTACAGTTACACCTCCCCCCCCCCAGGAACAAACACACTTTCTGGCCTGTCTTCAGGAGGGTAGTAGCTTTGGCAGGTCGAGGAGGTTTGGGGGTGATTCTTTCAGGTAAGGAACATGGTTATGATGTGCTTATCATGTTGATATTCTTTCTTAGTTTTAAAAAAACTCTTATCATTTTACCCAGCCTCTAGTGGCATTAGGCATGTTTAAGAAACCTGTTTCTTCTTTCTTTGAATTCAACTACTGTTTGAAGTCATCTGGAAATCTAAACTCCAGTTCCAATTAATTTTTCTTGTCTGTGACAAGTGTGATGTCATAGGATTGTTGCATTTGTTAGCTACTCTCATCAAGAGAAAGTGTTACTGCTATTGAATGTATTCATAAGCAGAACAGCTAAACTATGCAAAAACATACTGTTCTTTATTTTAAAAAAAATTCTGGAAATTTCTAATAAAGTAGCAAAGCTGTTTTTTTCTTTCTAAACAAAGGTGCTATTGAAATATATATGCCTGTATACTATCTAGGTTTCATTCTTTCTCCTCACTAAATAATTCAGTAGAGCTAGGAGTCCTAAAAAATAATTTCTGAGCACTAATAGACTTCTCTGTATGTGTAGAGAGCCTTAGGGGTAATTCCAGAAATCATTAATATTGGCAACATCCTGGTTTCTGTCAGAGGCAATACATAGCCTAATGAGAGTTGGAAACCCATTGCACCCCATGGTCACAGGTGAAGATGCTGGGTATAAGAAAACGATCAGCCATTGATTCATAAACCTTCTGTGAAAAATAAACCCCTAGGATACAGTTACTGGCAGTATAAGAATTGCAGGGCCATGATATTTGTAATAATAAATTTGATTTATATCCCACCCCAGCCCAAAGAGTGCTCAGGGTGGCTTACAACATTTAAAAAATATCAGTACAAAAATATATATGAAATACATTTCCCCACCAACCCATCCCTCCAAGTCTCACTTGGAGGAATTCCCTCCCCTCCCCATGCCTAGGCCACCCCACACAGAGGGGCCATGGCTAAATTAAGGAGCTACTTAACCTACCCCCAACCACTCCCTCATTTGAGGGCGTCTGGAAGGGATGGTGTGTGGGGTGATTAGGCACTCTCCCTGCCCAAAGCTTATCCCCATAAAATACAAGCAACATATCCCCATAAAATGCACAAAGGAGGCAATAAGTGCACGCGGGTGCTTGCGTTAAAAGCAGCAGCAGCAGCAGCAACATGATAAATTCTGCAGGGCAGGGCATCTTTGTGGTCATGGCCACAAATGGCCCAAGAATGGTTGCTGCCCTTTGACTGCCACCTCCAGGCAGCTGCAGCTTGAGAGTTGTACCTGAGGGGAAAGAAGATGGCACCAATCCTCAATCAGGAGGAGCAGCCCAATGACAGCTAAACCCCTTTCCACCCCTAAAGATAAATCCGCTTTATCTTAAAAGACTCCCCAAACAACACCAAGTACAAACAGCAAAAATCCAACAAACTTCAGTCCTCACAACAAAGTGCAAGAGAAAAATGATAGATAGATAGATAGATAGATAGATAGATAGATAAGTTTATTGGCGTGGCCATAGGCCATAGCATTACATGGGACCCCCAAGGGGGTACATAACTAAAAGCTATGCCAGCCTGACAAACATGCCTGGCCAAGTTATAACAGGTAACAGAGCAAAATAATGTACTCAACAAGGTACATACAGTCAGCGTGATAAAATCTTGAACTAAAAAAAACCTAGCAAACAATACACAGCAGCATAGAATCAAGTATTATGGTTTGGACCCCTAATCCATATAAAATACATATGATCAAATAACATAGGGTAACCTCCCACATGACTGAAAATGAAGCTCTGCAAGGTGCCCCAAGGGTGATTTAACCAACCCAAAAATACAACATGGGAGGAATAAGGCAAAGTGGCCCACTCCCTTCCCGTCTAAGAATAAAACAGCACTATTACCAAATAGGGGAATTCCCAGCTGAGCCGTCCCTATCAGTTGTTGGCTTCTGAGTGACACAGAGGCAAGTTGACAATAGGCCTGAAGTTCACAAATCTGTCTCTGATCTGAAAGGCCAGAGTCAGGAACTTTGACAAATTAACAATAACTACTGGATCTGGGTTATCTAGTAAGTAGTTAAGCAGCACCTGCTCAGATTGCCCAGGGAGTTTTTCTATGGCTGCGGCCAAATATTGCCTCCTAGGCATGTCATACAGGTGGCAATTGAGAATTATATGCTCAGTGATTTCCACCATCTGCTGGTCAAAAGGACAGAGTCTGTTAACATAAGGAACCCCTCTGATATGCCCCTCCAGCAACAGGGTAGGGAGGGCATTCACTCTAGCACATGTGATAAGAGCCCTCCCCCTTGGCAGAATTGCTGCCTGGAGCTGACGGGCCATCTGTCCCGGGTTGGGCACCCAGGAAAGATAGGCCCGAACATGGGGTGATGCCCTAATGCTAGTCAGTTCACTCTGTCTCCCTATATCCCGCCATCTGGAGACAACTTCCCTAGTGAGAGCAGCTGGAGACTTATGCGCCAGGTATTCCCGTGAAAAGCCCATATGTCCCAAAATAGACCTCATCTTTATCATCTATGGACTGGCGTAAGGGTCATTTTTGAAATTCGTGAGGAGGCCGGGGGCTCTGTTGGCTTCCACTTTGCCCCAAAGTTTCAGGGCACGTTCGACAGTCACATGCTGCCAGCTGAATTGGTCGGCTTCTTGTCTGATGGCAGCATGTGGAGTGCTCTTGGGGATATGCAACAGACCCTGAAGGAATGTGGCCTGAAGAGAATTAAAGGAGTTAGAAAGAAAGGGAGCCCACAGCTCGGCACCATATAGAGCCTGGGCCCTAGCCTTACTGTTGTGTACTTGAATAGCTAATTCCACTGCGCTCCGGCCTGAGCATGTGAAAAAGCTAAATATGGAGCAGGACGAGCCCTTGGCTGCTGATGTAGCCCGTCGGATGTGGTCCCTCCAACTCCCAGATTGGTGGAAGAGTATCCCCAAATAGCGGAAGCTTGTGACCTGCTGAAGAGGCTGCCCTGCTATAACCCAGTTGTGGGTCTTCCTCCTAGCGGAGAAGACCATGATCTTAGATTTCTGGGCATTGATCGTCAGCTTATGGGTGCCACAGAAGGTTGCAAAAGCTATAAGTTGCCTGGCCAGGCCAATGCGAGTCTGGGACAACAGAGTCATGTCGTTGGCATAAAATAGGGATCCAATTGGCCTGTATGCTATTTTGGGGGGGAAGAACTTTGTGTCAGCCAATAGGGAGATCGTGTCATTGATGTAATAGTTGAAAAGTGCAGGGGCTAACACACAAACCTGCTTAACCCCTGCACTAGCGGCCACTGAGGTAGTAATGTGACCATGGCGATCAACCTTGACCGAAAGAGCAGTATTGAGATACAGGGAATGGATGAGCGTAAGGAGCCTTTTATCTATCTATCGATGATCTGGATAGTTTGGCCCAGAGTATAGATCTGTTGATTGAATTGAAAGCTGCCTTTAGATCAAGAAAGACAACGAACAGCTCTCCATTCCATTCCCTATATTTGAAAATAAGATGGTAAAGGATGGCACAATGGTCAGTGGTGGAATGCCCTTCCTGGAACCCAGTTTGTTCTGGGGCTATTGAGTTGGATTCTACCAGCCAGCAAGTGAGCTTGGCCAGCAGGAGCTTGGCATATAGCTTCCCAACCACACTAAGCAGGCTTATAGGCCTGTAATTCCCTGGATCTTGAGGGGGTCCTTTTTTTGTAGATGGGAACAATTATAGTCTTCTGCCAGTCCTTTGGTATTATTCCAGAGGTGTTAATAGCCGTGAAAAGGGATGCCAGGAGGGGAAGCCACCAATCTCTGTGTGCCTTAATAAATTCTGTCTGGATAAGATCCAGCCCTGGGGCTTTTGAATTCCTCAGAGGGTCCACAAGGGCTTCCACCTCGTCCTCCTGTATGGGGGGCCAGGGAGGAAGTTCCCCTATGGTCTCAGGTAACTCCCACTGTTGGGAGACTTTGTCAGGTGGATTATAGAGGCAAGAAAAGTATTCAGTCCAGGTTAGTGGAGAGATGGGGAAAGAGGCACTGCTAAGTTCCTGGTCAATTGACCCACTGACCAGGAGCCAGAACCTCTTGGAGTTGTTTTGTTCCGCTGCCTGCAGAAGCCTGGCCCAGCGTGACTCATAGTGAAGCTGCTTCTTCTCTTTGATGAGTCTTCTGTAATTAGATCAAAGAACAATGTCTTCCCGAATGACAGAGAAAAGAAGAAGCTCTTGCCAGGGGGCAGATATGCTGGGTGAGCTGCTTAGTAAGTGAGCTGTACAGTTCTACTATCTCAGAATCCTGAGAAGAAGTAAGCAGCTGCGCTCTAGTGGCGCTACATGGGGCTTTAGTAATAAACTCATGGAGTTGCTTAGACAGCGATCTATCCCATTGAGCATCCCAATGAGTGTCCAGTTCAATGAAAGCTGACTCAGGGTTATCCTGTAGTACTTGAGATGGAACAGAAGAAGGGAGTGCCAAGGAGCATACCAGAGGGAGATGGTCCGAAGCCAGGCCTGTCCCCACTTCAAAAGTCAAGATAAGGGGTAGTACAGGTGGGGAGACCAAAATGTAGTCAACAGTGCTAGATCCACTCGGTTCCAGAAATTTAAATTTGCCCTCAGAATCTCCAAACCTGGCCCCATTGAGTGGATGTAAGTTAAGGTCCGCAGCCAGCTTAGCTAACCTAATTCCTGCTGAATTAAGCCTGCTGTCTTTACAAGTTCTGGGCTTCAGTATTCCCAAGGGGTCAGGGGGAAGCGGGTCACAATATGGCTTGAGTGTGGAATCATCCGGCCCCAATCTGGCATTAAAGTCCCCTGTGACCATGAGAGAACCTCCTGGGTACTTAGTTTCAAGGGCTTCAAGGAATTGTTTGAGAGCATTCCATCTATCCTTCCTGTACGAAACCGCATTGGAGGGTGGTATATATATAGTGACTAACAAAAGTGTAAGAGAGCCAATTTGGAGGACCAGACTCAAGGCCAGGCTAGTCCAAGCTCAATGACCTTAAAAGGAACCTCCTGAGAAATGAAGCATGCCAACCCACCACAAGGACGGCCTCTGGAATGGTAGCTAACCGCCGGTAGATCATAGGTTTTGTAGCCTTCAAGAAAAGGTGGAGTCTGAGACCAGGTCTCTTGGACAAGGATGATTGCATAGCTCTTGAGGTGAATGATAAAGTCCAAATCCTGTACACGCCTGGTCCAGCCCGCGATATTCCAAGAGCAAATCATTAGCATATCATAGACTGGAGCCACCACCCGTCATGAACTGCACGGGGGGACGTGATGGTAGCCGGAACTAACAGAGTTATTTTCAACAGACAATTCAATTAATTGCCACTGTGACAATACCTTCCATTTAGACTCGCTCTGAGGAACACTGGGAGAGAATAAATTGGAAGTAGTTGGATCAAGTGAAGCCTGCCTGCTGATCGGGCCTGGAGAGATGGAGGGAGATTGGACCCCGGTCACGATAGATGTAGAATTTGGGAGGGAATCAAGAGTCCTAAGGCTAGGGTTCGGGCCATAAGCGAGGCTTTGAAGCCTTGTGCCAATGGGGACTTTGGAGTGAGGATAGAAAGATCTTTTGCTGAACTGAATATAATTGGCATTTTCTTTCTCTACTCGAGATGCCGGCCCTACTGCACAAGATAAATTGAGCTGGGGTGGGACCGAAAAAAGTGGGCGCAGATGTTGAGATGCATAAACTCTTGTCACATATATTCCTTGAGAATAAAATAACTCAGCATGGGCTAATACAAGGTCTGCTGTCTTGGGAGCAGAAAAATAGACAACTAGACATTGAATCTGTCTAGGGGAAGGTAAAACACAGAAATGGGACACTAGGACAGTAGTTAGTGGGCACCCTAAGATATTGGCAAGATATGACTGAATGTTGGATTTAGAGGGCCAATTAGTGAGAAAATGTTGGTGCTGAGCATCAATCCTGAGTGCCAAAGCCCTGGGATTAATCCTGTAAACAGGGGTCAGAGGGGGAGTATATGCCCCGTCCTCTGCCCTTGATATCCCAGGGGCTGACAAAGAGTCTTGTGCTGAAGTAGGGACTGAGGTTTGCTAGGCCAAAGCAATGGTTGGTGCTGGTTCCATGGGGGTCATGGGGGGCAATGCACTGGTTTGAGTTACTGCTGTTGTCCTTGATCCGAGCCCCAACTTAATGGAGCACGCAATCTCTTCCCTGCATGACTGTAAAGAATCTCTAATAATCCCCAGCTGTAATTGTTGCATTTGCAACTGTATTTTCAAATCCTAAAACTGGGTAGTCAATTTCTGTATCAAAACCCCAATTAAGAAACACTGCTGGCCCATAAGCTCAATATTAGAGGCCTCACTACAGCCCACAGAGGGGACATCCTCACGGGCCTGAGATAAAGGAGGTGCCAAAGGGCTCTCAGCCATAAGAAGAGCGGGGACTTCGGCAAAAGAGTCGTTGGTACTTGCATGAGCCCACAGGTCTTATAACTCAGAGGACTGCAGGACAGGAGTTGACGTTAAAGCCGGCACCCGTTGGGCACTATCAAAAAAAGTCTCCAGTCTGAACTGTTTAAACTGAGCCCGAGTTCTGAATGCGGGCCCCTGCTCTCCCCCAGCCTGAGGCATACCTGCAGTAGGGCAAATCTCCTAAAACCGTGTGGAGAACTAGGGACAAAAAGCCACCACATGCCTGGCCAAAGCCTGTGACTCTACACACAAGTGCCCCAGCAAATCTGGCCCCAGAACAGTGCCAACAAGGATAGTCAACATTCCTAGGGCCAATGAGTCAATGGCAGTAAAGCAGAGGCTAAAGTGCTAGGTCGCGCACAGAATCCGGGACAGTTAATGAAGGGTCAAGCCCTGCCGGGGAGAATGCCAAGCAACACCAGCACCTGACAAAGAGCCCCAACACACTAAGTTCCGCCCCTGCGACCCCTGCAGGCCTGCCGCGACCCTTTGGATCACGGCCTGCAGGCTTGCGGCCTGCGGCACAGTCACAGGTGCAGTCCTTTAATGTCCCACAGATGACTTCCGGTGGGGGGGGGTAGGGAGGGAGAGGAGAGTCCCTGCCCGGCACCCCCCCAAATCCCCACANAGGTGCAGTCCTTTAATGTCCCACAGATGACTTCCGGTGGGGGGGGGTAGGGAGGGGGAGGAGAGTCCCTGCCCGGCACCCCCCCAAATCCCCACATTCACGCTCTGCTCCCTTCCCGCAGGTAGATGTCAGCGGCTCAGAGCGGCGGGAGCAGCGGGGACCAGTGTGGCAGGAGCGTTGGCGGGAGCCTGGCTGATGGTGAGTGTCGCCCAGAAACAACTGCAGGTGCAGTTCTTTAATGTCCCCCAGATGACTTCTGGTAGCGGCGTGGGGGGGAGGGGGCGAGGAGAGTGCCTGCCCAGCACCCCCCCAAATCCCCACACTCACGCTCTGCTCCCTTCCCGCAGGTAGATGTCAGCGGCTTTTAATGGAAATTCTTACATTACTTTTTTTTTGCAATTTTTTTCTGTAAAATGTATTAGTCACATAATACTCATATTTGTGGGACTTAAAAAAATAATAACATTGGGTGTTAACACACAGGTCAGGCATGCCCCAGAACCCAGAGCCAACTTCTGGGTCCCTACGTGAAGACAGTGGGTATTTTTAAACAAACATGGTGGGGGGCGGGACGGGGTCCATGTTCGCTGAGCGGTACAGCTGCAGAGCACTCACACACGTGGAGTGAGTGTGGAGGGTTTCTAACGGGCAGCTCCCTGGGTGGCCACCATGGCCACACAGGCAACCTCCACACATGTTGGACTGGCCCCGAAGCTACTTGTATGGGCAGCCATTGCCACTTTAAGAGCTCCTGCTAGGGCTAGGGGTGGAACGGGGAGGCAGCAGCCTCATGTGGTGCTGTCTCATTTTAAAAACACCCAGCATTGGGAGCCTGGGCCCAGCCTCTGAGAGACTGCCTTTCCTTGTATGCTCCACTACTGCAGCCCCTGAGAGTGCTCTTTTGTGGGTCCCACCAGCCAATCTTGTCCATATGACAAGGGGCTGCAGGGAGGTGTTCTCAGTTGCTGCTCCAGTAATATGGAATTCCAGTACTATGGAAGGTTTTTAAAGGGGATTTTTATTGTATTTCTGTTTTGTGTGTTTTATGTAAGCCACCCTGAGCCTTAGGGAAAGGCCAGGGTAGACATTTAAATACAATAAATAAATGAGGAAATGGGCAGCCTCCATGGGCTTGTACCATCCACCACAGATGGTGCACCACCCCGAGCTGCCTGACAGCTGGGCAGCTGCTCTAGCAATCTTTCTGTCCCCAGGCAGCCCCCAGGTGTCAAGCGGCCCTGGGGACAGTGCGATTGCTCACACTCCTCTCCCTCTTTCTCCCCCACTTGCCATCTGTCAGCTGAGAGGGGCGCAATCTGCTCCCGCTTTGATGGCAAGGGAGGGGGGCACAGCCAGAGATGGCTTCTTCCCTAGCCCCCCTTTCCATGGCCACTGCTCTCCTTTCCTGGTGGGAAAGGAGAGGAGTGGGGATCAAAGGCAGCACGCAGCCCCGCCAGAGGAGTCGTATGCATCCTGTGATCCTCTCTGTGCAGAAGCAGCTGGATCCTGGGGAATAGTTATCCTCTTCCTCCTCCTAGGAGCAGGGCTGGAGAGGGAGCCCAAGGGAGATGCAGGTTAGGCTGCTTCCTGTTCTTTCCCCCCTCCCTGCCACCACCTCCAGGCTGGGAAAAGCATGACACACAACACCCCTGTGTCTGCTCTCCCTTCTCCGTCAGCTGCCAGCTGGGCAGGGCATGTTCCATGCTGGCTCTGATGGAATGGGAGTCACAGGCAGGGAAGGCTTCTTTCCTGACCACCATGACCCCCCTTTCAATCAGAGCCAGCACTAGCGTGCCCCTCTGAACTGGCAGCTGGCTGAAGAGGGGAGCATGGATCACACCCCTGAGAGCTTCTGAGGACTTCTGTGCTCCCCTCTCCCAGCAAGCTGTCAGCTGAAAGGGGTGCACTAGCCATGTCTCTATGATTGTGATAGTCCCAGGGCTGTGGAGGACCATAGCAAATGAGACCTGGCCTTGTGGTTGCCCATTGCCCAGGTTTAGATCAGGTTAACCCAACTGTGTGCTTTGCCTTCCTAGGAATCATGCGGCACAGGGCTGCCCTGGGGCAAACATCTGGCAGTCACCGTTCAGATGGGCAGGTGAATCCAGGGTTACCCACGGCCAATGTGGGGAAGCGTTTTGCTTGTTATCACCCATAGAAGGCCAAATTTTGAGCTGTCTCTAGATTTGCGCTTGAAGTTTATTATACTGGGGAATAATAACTTGGGCATGTGCAAAAATTGGGATTTCTGCATGTGTAAATCATATTAAAAAGCTTGTTACTGTGTAGCTTTGACTCTAAATTACTAAAGGCCAGGAAATTTAGTTATAGTTCCTAAAGAATATGTCATAGTGATGCTTGCACATAAATGAAATTTGTGTTTTGGCATAGATGGCCATTTTTATACAGAACTTTGATTTCTGATGGAAGTTTCTACACTGTATACAGTAGGGTACTGATAATATAACTTAATACATTTTGTTAGTTATAACGAGAGAGTTAATATTTTCCTTTTTAGGTTTTTTCTTATTCAGTTTTTTCACTGGTTTTTTATGTTGTTAATTCACTTTCCTGATTTCTGTTGTTGCCACATAGATATTAGTGGTGGGACCCTGGGCCCAATACCGGTTACCGGATTTACCAGTTACCGGTTCCCTGAAAACCGGATTCCCGGTTTAAATCCGGTATACCGGTACCGGATTTATTTCATTGGTTTCAATGGGGCGCTGTGTCCCCATTGAAACCAATGAAATAAATTAAATTCCCTCCCCCTCCCACTCCCAGGCTGCGCGGGTGGAAGGGGGGACACCCCCCACCCACCCTGCCCAGCCTGGCTTTTTGTTTAAAAAAAGAGTAAGCGCGACCCCGAGGCGAGGCGAGCCCACCCCCCAGCACCAGCGGCCGCGGCGTCCCCGCAGCCGCCGGTAAGTATGACCCTGACCCGATCCCTGGGGGGGGTGTTTAACACCCCCACCCCCTCCAGGGATCACCCCTACTAAAGGCTCAGTGCGCTTGCCGCTCTTACCTTTGGGAGCTCCGGCGGCGGCGGGCGGTCCGGCGGCCTCAGCGCCGGCTGTGGCTGCCGGCGTCAGGACGCTCTAGGCCTTCCGGTGAAACCCGGAAGTTCCCCGGAAGGCCTACAGCGTCCTGACGCCGGCAGCCACAGCCGGCGCTGAGGCCGCCGGACCGCCCGCCGCCGCCGGAGCTCCCAAAGGTAAGAGCGGCAAGCGCACTGAGCCTTTAGTAGGGGTGATCCCTGGAGGGGGTGGGGGTGTTAAACACCCCCCCCCAGGGATCGGGTCAGGGTCATACTTACCGGCGGCTGCGGGGACGCCGCGGCCGCTGGTGCTGGGGGGTGGGCTCGCCTCGCCTCGGGGTCGCGCTTACTCTTTTTTTAAACAAAAAGCCAGGCTGGGCAGGGTGGGTGGGGGGTGTCCCCCCTTCCACCCGCGCAGCCTGGACTCGGGGAGGTTTTTTTTTAAAAAAACTTTTTGGCTGGGGCTTTAATTTTTTTTACATTGCAGCCATTTTTAAATGGCTGCAATGTAAAAAAAACCGGTACCCCGAAATCCGGTACCGGGTCCGGATTACCGGGCCGAATCCGATAATGCCGGTACGCCCGATACCGGCATTATAGGATACCGGATTCTACCGGTTTCCCACCCCTAATAGATATTAATTTAGTATCCCTACCATCCTCGTTTTTTTACACTAGTCATCTTAGGTTTCCCCAGTGTCTCTTGGTATATTATATACCCAGTTCCTTATATCACTTACATTATCCTTTTCTGAGCCTTTCTTTCTTTCTTTCTTTCCAATTTTCATTGTCTGAGGATTGAAGATGAATGAACTTGAAAACACTGCACAATGGAAAATCCTGAGCTACAGTGCCAAGGGAATATTGATGGTAGCAATGCATGAGTAATATTGGACAAAGGGTGAAAACAAAAGAGACACTACAATAGCCCATGTTAGCCCAGGAGTTAGATGCTTGTTAGTTCAGTCACCACCAGACACTTGCCCACATCTGCCCCAGGCTGCTATGGTAGGCGTGGACCAGAGAAGGTTGGCGATGCAGCCTGGGCAAAGGCTCAACCACCTGGGCCAAACTGGGCTGTGATCCATTCTCTCTACTAGGCAGAATGTGTGCCATTCTGCCCAGCTCTGCTGTGGGGTAAGGTCCACTAGGAACAAAGAGCTGCAGGTGAAAAGCCTAGAGCAGTGCAGTCAATGGAGCAACTTTGCCCCAACACCCCTCAGTATGAGACGGCCCTGGCACGTTTAAAGGGAATGGGCAGCAAAGACATGACCATGTTGGGCATTCCAGGTTTGCACAACAACTCATGTCCAATGCCCATCCTACAATGGAGCAACAGCCAGTCACAGGGGGGACCATGCAGCAGGAAACAGCAAGTCCAGCACAGTAAATCAGCAGACCCGTTGTGGTGGACACGGCTGCCATCCCATGGCATGCACAATTTATGTGGTGCATGTCAATGGCCCTTTTCACACAGACACTCTAACACTGATAAAATGGAGATTACATTTTATTATACATGTTGCAGGGCACCCATAGAGCATACCTGCAACATGTATAATAAAATGTAACCCCCATTTTATCAGTGTTAGTGAACCCGGTGATTGGCCCTCTTCACACAGACACTCTGTCATCCAATGGCAACCCAGAAATGCTCGGAGCGCAGACCCCCGAGCCACCTGCCGGAAGTGGTTCTCTTGGACTGAGGAGGAGACAACAGCATTCATTGGCCTGTGGGGGACACGCAGCTGCTGTATGACCTGTGTAACATACACAGGAATGAGTGGGTGTTCAGGAGATTGCCATCTGGATGGCAGAGCTTGGCTACCACTGGGACATGAGCCAGTCCCAGCAGTGGGCAAAGGAGCTGAAGAGGGGCTACAAGGAGGTGAAGGACAATAACTTCAGGTCTGGCTGCAGCTGCCAAACACAGAGGTACAAAAACCTCCTGGGGAACTTTCTATGCATGGATGGGTCCATATTTGCTCTGTGCCTTGCTGGCACCGGCCTTACTGAGGGCCGTCATTGGGTGGACACCCTTGTACCTGCTCAATCTGCAAGCGCTCCCCTTTTCCAAGGAGGTCAGGCCCTCAGTGACACAGCCCACCATGTCTGGCCACGCCTCCAGTCCCCAACCAGGCTCCAGTTCTGAGAACACTGACACCACCCTCAGGACTAGGGCTGATTGTCCCCCACCCTGAAATGAAGACACAAACACCAATGTATGGGGTAAAGTAGGCCGTGCCAAAATTTTATTAAATCTAGTCGGGTGAGGAGGGGGCTCTGCCCCTCCGGGTCCTCTTAATTTTAACTATTAATTCACTGAACTAGAGTAAACTTAGGCATTCTGATGTTCCTAAGTACCGCGACATTACTAACTATGTCTGCTGGGACGTCACACCTGTCCGGCCGCCCCCAGCCAGGTCAGGAGGCCCTTGCCTACTGTGACCCAAAGAAGGAAGTGGGGGGGGGGGGCAGATTCTCTTGAGCCCTGGACCGCCCCTGTCCTAGGGCCCCGGGCATGTCCCCCTCGTCCTGGGTCCTGAGTGACGCCGGCCAGACCAGCTCTAGCCTTCACTCAGACCCCACCTCTTAAGGAGATGACCTGTCAGCAGACTATCCCTAACATCTTACTTAACTACGTCGCTGGACCCCTGCGGTGCGACAAATTAACCGTATGATCTCCCCTTCCCACCTGTAGCCAATCCGAAACTCTCACTGTGAGGAAGGCGAAACGCCTACCAGACCCTTGCCAATCAGCCTGGTAGCCAAATTCCTTCCTGGCCTTGAACCCAAGATCAACGACCGGTTCAACCCACAGTGCAACAGGGAGGGTGGGAGGGTGCTTGCCCGATGCTGTCCAGATGCAGAATGGTGGGTTCCGTGCCTGGCCCAAGATGGCGGCCACGAAGTCCCGCCTCATGTGAGACTTCGCCTAGCGCCGCTTACGTGCTGCCGTGCGTCCCCCGCCCTGTCTTCCTTTCTCCACGGGGGGGGAGGGACAACAGCCGCCGCCCATACCGGGTAGTGCCGCACGGCGACAGGGACAATGAGAAGCAGTTTTGCGTCTTGCGAGAATTTTTGAGAACTGGGACTGAGATCACTCAGATCTTGCCCCCCACATGAATTCTCAGCTTAAAAAAAAACAACCCACAGACATGCCCAATCACCAGATACTCACCCTGCCCCAATGTGCCTCTCGGAGTCCTACTTTTAGTTGTTCTTCTCTGCCCCCTCCTTCCTGCAGCCAGACACCGTGACTGCCCCACAGCTGATGGTCAGAGCTGCACTCCTGGTTTGCAAAATTCTCCCTCCTCGTTGCTTTGCAAAATCAAAGCAGTGCCTGTCTTGGGGAGGAGAGCACTGGGCAGCCAGACCCCAGAGATGGGGGAAAAACACCAAGATTCTGTCCCCAGAAAAATTATTTTAAAATGTGTCTCAAAAAAATCAGGAAGTGTGCTGCCTGGAGCTCAAACTGTGGGTGGAGGGGAAGGGGTGTGTGCACCCACAGTGAATTTGACCACAGGGGATGAAAAAGGGCTCTTCCCCAACCTGCTCCCCCCACCCCCAAATCCTTAGAAAAAGAGAACAGAAAATGAAGTGCCCTTTTCAGAATTAAACTTGGAACAATATTATTTACCTAGTAACTGCTTTTGCTATTCCTTGTGAGCTTCTGGATTGGCAGAATCTCTCTGTTCCTCCTACTCATTCTCTGTTCAGTTCCAGGTTTAGCCTTCAGTTTGCAAGTCCCTTCGCCGCCAAAATGGCGGCAACGGGTATTTGTTGCGCCCCCCCCTTCCCAAGTTGGGGGAGATGCAGAGAAAAAGGCGGGCTCTGCCGCGGCGGGAAGGTTTGCTAGAAAGCCTTCCCGCGGTTTCTGTGATGTTCGCTGCCTGTTGCCTGGCAACGGTCCTGGAAGCGAGGCTGCGCGTGCGCACCTCATTGGACGTGGGGACTCCGCCCCTGTTAGAAGGGGCGGATCCCTGTAGGCTGTTTCAGGAGCCACTTGTGGGAAAAGTGGCCATCAAGCAGCAGCAACACTGAAGTGCTGCTAAGAGATCTGTGGTTGGTGCCTTGCGGTTAGAGCCCGGGTATAGAAAATTTTACTCGAGCATGGGCAAGGCAAAGAAGAAGAGGGACCCGAAGGGGTACCCCAAGGAACCCGCGAGGCGAGCAGAGCGGGATGAAGGTGTGCGGGAACCGGCAGTGGGGGGGAGGGCTGAGGTGGAAACCCCCCCAAGCAGGGCTATGCTGCTGGCACGATTAGAGGAATGTGAGGCCATGATGCGGGCTCGAGGCCAACCCCCGATAGGACAAAGTAACCGGGGGCGTGAAGGGGATGAACAGCCTGAGGTTAGCAGTTGGGCTGGGGAATCAGGCCCAAGGGAGGGCCCTAACCAGGCTGGGACAATGGGGGAGACTGGGCAGCAGATTGTCCCTGAGTACGGGAGAGGACGAAGGGCGGTGGTTCCTCCTGCCAGGTACAGGCCCGATGAAGACAGGCCCACAGAGGACGGGCCTCACAGGCCTTCCCAAGTTGCGGGAGTTTCCTTGCCGGGGGCGCAGGGAGGGCAGGGGGCACAAGCTGAGATATCAGCTGGGGGACAGGAAGGGTCCCCAGTTCCAGGAGTGAGTGGCCTGGCTGAGCCATTTTATGGGCCCTCACCACCCATAGCAGATAGCTATGGGGTCCCTGGGTTGGTCCAATACTATCAGCAGTCCCCCTGCTGGCACAGCGCAGGGCAGCAGGGGCCAGTGTATGATCAGCAGTGGCCATCTGCTAGCACGGCAGGGTTGGCTTTAGGCCCGGCAGTGCCTAGGCAGGAGATGTTTTTTCAGGGTGACGACAGCCCCCCGGTTAGCAGGAGGAGGACGGATACAAGGACCAGGGAGCACGAAGTAACAGATGACATCATCTGGAGGAGAATCCTGGCCATAGAAAAGGAGCTATGAGACCAGACCCGAGTACCTGCAGGAGCGATGCCAGTCAGAGCACTACCCCCCCCCACAGTCATTAGGGAGGCAAATCAAGGAAATGAGGAGAGTACAGGAAGAGGGCGCAGGGGGGATGGTACATCACAAGGAGTAACGGGGGGAGGCAGAGGAAGGGACCCGGGTTCGGGTTTATTAACCAGCCAAGGTGTTACCCGCTCGGAGGTTACCCAGAGTGACACACAAGTAAGGGGGGCGGTGACATCTGAGGGGACCGCCGCACAGCATACGGGCCCACAACTGACCTTTTGGAATGGGGGATGGGTATGGATGACCCCGGCTGTCCCTCCAAGGGACCCCCCAATAGGATCACCTATAGCGGCACCTTGTGGGGGAATTCCGTCCCAAGGAAACATGGCAGCGGGTAGTCAGGAAAAGGGGGTAAAGGCTTCAGACGGTGACAAGGAGAGAAGGGAGCAGCGGTGGAGGTTTTTCCTCCCCCTCCCCCTGGGGGTGCTATACCATCGGTGGCGGCCCCCTTTGGGGCTCACTTGTTACCTGCGGTAAAGGAAAAGATAGTGAGAGGAGAGTATGTGGACATTTATGCCCTCCTTTTCAGTGATCCAATTGTGGATCATTCGGAAGTTGGGGAGGGTAAAGAAAAAGAAAAATTCAAGCGCCCGAAGGCAGACAGGAACTGGGCGAATTGGACGGCAGCCTTTGCAGTATACATGGGGGTAATTCTGCAGGCTGATCCGAGCAGAGGTTTGGAGCTCCACAAATATGCCGATATAATACGAAGGGCATATGGGACGGGGCCAATTGGGGCATGGTTGAGGTACGATGAGGCGTTTCGCCATCGTGCAGCAACGACCCCAGGGTTGAGATGGGACATCCACGCCCCAGACCTCTGGCTGGAGTGCATGGTAGACGTGACCAGGGCATTTAGAGCTGACAGTGGCCATCCATTGGTGCGGGGGGGTGTCTCCTGGGGGAGTGAGTCCTTTCGGGTGGATTCCCGGAGGGGCGGCCAGGGAAATATTGGAACCTGCTGGGATTTTAACAAAGGGGGAAAATGCACTAGAGCAGTGTGTAGGTTTAGGCACAGTTGCTCGAACTGTGGAGGGGGGCACCCGAGTATCAACTGCGCCCGGCCAAAACAGAAGAGTGGGAAAACGACATATGCCTATGGGGGAGGAGCCGGAAAAGGAGGACAAGGTCCCCAGGTGGGGACACGAGCAAGTAAGGGGCCCGATGCCAGTCAGAACTGAGCGGTTGGAGTGGGCGCTCCGGGGTCACCCGGATAGGAGGGAGGTAGAGTATATTATTCGGGGTTTTCGATGGGGATTTGTGATACCAGCGGAAAATGTACGACAATGCAATAAAGTACGGAATTTAAAATCCACCCTGGGCATGGAAGGGGTAGTTACAGAAAAATTGAGAAAAGAGCTGGCGGAAGGGAGAATAGCTGGTCCATTTGAACAGCTCCCCATCGATAACTTGGTAATATCGCCATTAGGAATAGTCCCTAAAAAAGCAGTGGGTGAATTCAGGGTTATCCATCACTTGTCCTATCCTCGGGGTGGTTCAGTGAATGATGCCATCCCTCATGAACTGACAACAATCAAGTATGCATCATTTGATGAAGCGGTGGAAAAGATAAGAGCAAAGGGTAAAGGATCCCTTTTAGCTAAATGTGACGTAAAATCAGCATTCCGGAAATTACCGGTGCATCCCAGTAGCTTCCACCTGCTTGGTTTTCAGTTCCAGGGATCGTATTATTATGATAGAGCCATGCCAATGGGTTTTTTGATTTCTTGTTCCGTGTTCGAACGGTTCAGTACCCTGATAGCGTGGATATTTACTAAACGATTAAACGGGCGGGGGGTGGTATCAAAATATTTGGATGATTTCTTGATAATCGGTAGCCCCCGGTCATGGGAATGCGCATCGGCATTACAATTATTTAAAGAAATTACTGTTGAATTAGGTGTCCCACTGGCCCCAGAAAAAACAGAAGGGCCATCTACAAGAATCACGTATCTGGGTATTGAACTCGACACGGAAGTAATGACATCGAGATTGCCAGAGGACAAGTTATCAAAGATGAAGGACAAGATTAGGGAGTGTAAAGGGGCCAAAAAAGTTACGGTTAGAAGTTTACAATCATTAATAGGGACGTTAAATTTCGCCTGTAGAGTGGTGGCTCCGGGAAGGGCATTTTTGTCTCGGTTCTATGGAAAGCTCAGAGGGAACCCGCCCCCTCACCATTGGATAAGAGTTTCTAGCGAGATGCGTCAAGATTTGGAAGTGTGGCAAATGTTTTTGGAGGAGTTTAACGGGGTTAGCTTCTGGAGGGACCAATTGCTCTTGCGTGGTGACCTCCAGGTGCAATCTGACGCTGCGGGTGGTTTAGGATTCAGAGTGTTCTTTAGGAACCAATGGTGTGCAGCACCATGGCCAGCCCACTGGCAAACTAAGGGAGTAACTAGGGATCTTACGTTTTTAGAGCTCTTCCCTATAGTGGTGGCGGTACTGCTTTGGTCTCAGCAGTTCGCAAACCAGACGGTATTATTCTGGTGTGACAACTCGGCAGTTGTCCACATAGTGAATTCACTGTCCTCCCGGTCACCCAGGGTCATGAGGTTAGTACGCCGTTTGGTCTTAGAATGCTTACATCATAACATCATGTTCCGTGCGAGACACGTCCCTGGAATCGACAATAGCATAGCTGATGCATTGTCTCGATTCCAGATGGGGCGTTTCAGGCAGCTGGCACCTGGGGCCAGGGCGGACCCGGATCCTCTCCCACCGGGAACATGGAACCTTGGCAGCTAGAGCTGCAGAGCACCATCCAGGGATCATTGGCCCCTAGAACGCAAGCCGCGTACGGCAGGGCTTTCCGTGAGTTCCAAGAATTTAGGGGAAGTAAGGGCTGGGTTTGTGGATTCCCCATAGCTGAGGCAGAAGCCATTCTGTTCGCCCAGGCCTTACGCAGGAAGGGGTTAGCGAGTGGCACAATAGCCGGAAAAATGGTGGCCCTCGCATTTATCAGCAGGATGAACGGTTTCCCCCCCCCGGACAATGGTTTTTATATAAGACACATGTTAGAAGCTTGGTCCCGGTCCTCGATAAGGCAGAGTAGGATAAGATCCCCAATAACTACCCCGCTTCTCTTAAAAATAGTGGGAATTTTGCAAGAAGTATGTTATGATGCGTACGAAGTCCGGCTTTTTACGGCATTGTTTGTTGTTATGTATTTTGGAGGTTTTAGGACTAGTGAAATGGTTTGCAGCTCCCCTAGAGACCTCACAGACCGGGCATTGAGGCTACAGGACGTGCAAGTAGGGCAGGACAGGTTAAGAATAAGGCTCCGCCGATCGAAGACAGACCAGAAAGGCAGAGGGCAAATGGTGGAACTGTTTAGGGCGGGCCCATCAGACATATGCCCAGTTAGGCAAGGTACGAGTTATGTAAACTTGAGACCTACGGAAGAAAGGGAGTTCTTTATCCATCGCAATGGTACTGTAGTTACGAGTCACCAGCTGACAGCTGTACTTCGAGCAGCCTTGAAGAAAGCGGGCCTCCCCCCATCAGACTTTGGGTCACACTCGTTTCGGATAGGAGCTGCCACTATGGCCGCGGCGGCAGGGTTGCCAGAACCGGCGGTTATGGCAGTGGGGAGGTGGCGGTCAAGGGCGTACAAGAAGTACGTTAGGCAGTATCGTTGCTAACTTACCCTTAATTTGTTTCCAGTAGGCCGGAGAATACCTTTGACTACACGGCGAGCGGTGTGGATCATCGGCCACAGCTTTGTCCGGTGGGCAGGTGTGGCAGCCGCTAAGTCATCGTGGGGAAAAAACCTTGGCCTGTTCAATAAAGCACGTGTGAGGTGGATTGGTAGGAGTGGGATGCATTGGAGCCAACTCCTACCAAAGCTTCGAAGTTTGAGTGAGATATCTCCCCCAGATGTGTTGATGATACATTTGGGGGAGAATGATTTAACAGCTCGAAAAGGGGTTAACTTAGTGATAAACATAAAGCAAGATTTATTAACAGTTAAGGAATTGTTTGGGCAAGTTCATGTAGTTTGGGTTGAATGGGTACCCAGAATTAGATGGGAGAGGGCACGTCAGCCAGGAAGGGTAGACAAGGCGAGGAGGAACGTGAACAGAGAAGTGTGCAAGTGGGTAAAGAGCATCGGAGGTTCAGTCATTAGGCACTCCGGAATAGTACATACTAGACCAGAGCTGTATCGAGATGATGGGGTACATCTATCGGAGTTAGGGATGGAGATGTACTTAACAGCACTTGCAGGTCATTTGGAGAGTCTATTGATTGACTAGGTGGTGGGGGTCGGGGCGGTTCGGTTTCGACCGCCCCTTTGTTGGCAGGGGTCCAGTATGCCATCATAGGATTTAATAGGTAAGGGATTACAATATTACAGAGTCATCTCCTTAAGAGATGGGGAAACGACATGCAGGGTAATGCGGGGCGCAGCATGCACTGATGTCATTTCCCTGGGAGTGAGGTAGTAGCAGGTTTTGAAAAGACATGCGCTGTCTTCGGGCCATGCCGATACTTACCTCCTTACTCGAGCTCTCAGATAGGGCTTGTCCCCCCCCTTTGGCCAGGTTCATGTCAAAGGAGGGGATGTTTGGTGTTTTGGGACTGTCAACGGAGGGCACATCCTGACAGGACCATGTAAAAAGTTATATTTAGTGAGTTGACATACTGGACCCAAATTGCTGGAGGCAATTTACCCACCGACCGTCAATGAATCATTTTCAATAAATGAGTGCGGCCAGATTTAAACCCAATACTGTCTCTGTGTCTCATTGGGGTGCGTCGACAATGTTTGTACGTCATAGCGTACAAGGTGCTGAAAGTGGGTCAGGGCTGGGACTGCATACCCACCCATGTGTTTGGTTCCTCTACCCTACTCATGGCATGGGGATGGCGGGACGGCTGTCCACCTGCCTGGGTTCACCCACATGTTTGCTCTGCACTGCATGCGGACTTGGAGTGGCGACTGCAGTGGCCCTTCACAGGACGGCCTGGGAAGCTGGTTTGTCCCTGTCTTTTTTGTTTTTACCCAATATCTGTTTGAAGTGCATCTTACTCTGGTCATTAGAATTGTCACCAGGAATGGACAAAGGGTGGAAATAGACATGATGGCTGCACTGCAGCAACCTGGCCCGGGGTCGGTAAACCGTGGCAGACACAGACCGGGTCTGGCCAGACAACAAATGGGTGCACAGCTGGCCTCCCGGGGAGGGCAGGGAGAGGCATGAATGTGCGGCCGGCAGTCCTTGCCCCTGCACTGCACCCAGCACCCCACCTCTGCCATGATTGCCAGTCATGGCGGACCTGAACCAGGCCATGTCTGCCAGGCTGTAGTGGACACGATAGCCCACTGTGGCCCACTTTGGCCTGATGAGGTGGACCTTTACCCGGGCTGTGATCTGGACCTAGTCTGGGTATGAGCGCTTGGGCTAGCCACAGTCACACCCAGGGGCAATCCCAAGCTAACAACTGGTAGTGCCTGCACAAATGTGCAGGTGAGGTCTGGTGCAAAGTGGGTCAAAGTAAGTCACAGCAGTCCAATATCACGACTTTTTCCACCCAAAGAGGATTAAAATACTCATGCCATCTTACTACAATTTGCTTGCTCAATCCCTTTACAAACAACCTGCTTCTGTACATTTTTGACTAGGCCAAAATTATAATGTTTTCTGGAGCTGTTTTTTTCCAGTAATGATGCATCTGTAGTCTACTCTGAATAGAATTTCTATCTTCTTAGCACCCTGGGATAAACCTACAGCCAAAGGAAACTGGAATTTCTTGTGGTGAGTAGCAAAGCTAGCAGAAGCAGAAACTTGACACTCATCATTAGGTGTATACTATAAGAAAAACCCCCAAAGATTAGTTTAGTCTTCTGCTTTACATTTGATTGCATGCTTTTTCTGGGCAGCATCACTCTTTTGACCTATAGGAGGAATGTTTGGTGGTTATTAAAGTGTTGAAAGATTGCTGAAGCGAAAACAATATGAAACCACTGTGAAGTGTCAGCCTTTTCGGTCTGTTGCATTTTTTTCTTTTTCTTTTTCATTAGTTTGCTGGAAAATTCCCAAGACTCCTGAAATGTTTGTGGGCAATCTGGTATTTCCTTGTAGTTACTTTTTAGATCACTTATCCAACTCATAGGATAGGTGCCCTCTTATGAATGACAATGGGCATTTGTATAATGTTGGATTGCAGGAAATCACTTGGAAGTTCTTATAATATAAACACTTAATAAAAATATACAGCTACAGTGCATTCATTTATAACATGGTGCAAGTAAACTTATATTTCCGCCTAAATGGTTTTGCACACAATGTAAACACCAGAGACTTCCAAGTGGATTTAACCCTCATTCACACTGAAAAAATATTAAAATGCAGTATGGGGCTTCTCATATGCAGGGAAGGCCAACATTTAGATAACTTTCCCCCCCAAACTGTGTTTTACAGGATAAATTGCTTCTTAGTCTTTATCTTTGATGTTTTAAAAAACTGTTTTGAGATTGCAAATGAAAGGCTTCGTGGGTCTCAGTTCAGTCCCTAGTGTGTAGTAACCCCTATCGCAAGATAACTTCTCTTAAAGCTGGCTCCTCAGATTAAGGTTTTAATTGGTGTTTTATTTATCTAGAGATGCCAAAATTAAATTACCACCAGTGGATTGACGGATTTGGATGCTGGGCTAGGATCAAACCATTTGCAGAGGAATTTTATTATGGGTGACTGTGCTATGACTTTTCATTTGATCCAAAACACAAACAAACATTTCAGCCTTCCAATAGGAACAATCATTTGCTCAAATTCACGAACACAATTTCTTCCTTCTTGTATTAGTTTAGTTCCATGTTTTCATGAGACGGAAATTCACAAATTGCTTTCTCAAATAGTCTTATAGTACTATTTTTATCATGACCTTTTCATTCTAGCAAAGTTAAAGTAAGTATTTATATAATATTGGATAGACTTTGAAGCTTGGAGTTTAATTCTGAGAAATCCATCTCAGATACTCTTCTATAGACTTTGTTTTTTAAATTTCTTTTATTAGTTTTTACTGAAAATCAGGGGCATAGCTATAATAGGTGCAGTCACACCTGTGCTCATGTACCTGAGGACCCTACAGCATGTAGAGTACATAACATATACACATTGGAGTGGAGTGCCCCAGTAGGGGGCCCATTCTGTCTTTTGCGCCAAGACCCATTCCCACCTACCTTATGCCCCTGTGAAAAATCCTTACGTTTTTACAATTTTTTTAAAAACAATGCTTTACCTGAATTTTTGAGCTTTCTTTGCCCCTCCAGGAGTGTAGTTCCCCAGACATTGGTCCCCAAGTTCCCCCTGCCTCCAGTTCCCTTCCCTGTCTCTCATTTTCTAGGACTCCCTACCTCACCAAGCTTTGTTGTACCATGATCCTGGTGGGCCTTATCATGGTCTTGCTGGGATTGGCTACTGATCCCTGCTACTGTTTAGGGCTCCCTTCAGTGAGGGCAGGCACTCCAGGCTCAAGTGGCACCTCTTCTGAAACTCCTCTTACTTTACTCTACTTGTTGTGTTTGGTCTAGCCTCCTATCTCCCATTATTAAACTAAATATTTACCCAGAAAAGTGTAGTTAATTTTTTGCCATGACTTTTTACCTTTAAAAAAATAAAAACAATAAAAAGAAAAATCTCTGTATAAACACTGATACATTTCTGGAAAATTTTAAACAAAAAGTGAAGGGTTGTGATACAACTTCATTAAATCAGTCCAACAACAGGTCAGTGACAGACAGAGTGCATCTTTCTAAAAGGCTTGTAGGTAATATGTCACAATCAGTAAACTTGTAATTATTTGTATTATGTGCAGCATAAAGGTTAGGGATAAAAAGTCAGATTTAATGCAACACAAACAAAACAAACAAACATGGTCCCCAAGGATCTTACTGGGACCTGTGCTATTCAATGCATAATATACATTTGTTATCTGGAAAAGAGGAAGGGCAGGAAGGCAGCAAAGTTTGCGGAGGATAAAAAATGATATAAAACACTTATGTTCAGAGCAGACTGAAGAGTTACAAAAGGAGCTCACAAAACTGGTTGACTGGGCAATAAAATGGGAGATGAAATTCAATGAGGAAATGAAGTGTGCAGCCATGCGAGATGCCTGTCCCTCCCTGGGCAGATGAGCCACTGGATGCAGTGGCTTGTGTGTCCAGGGGCTGCCAGATGTTTGCCTTGCCCTGGGGTGGGGCGAACATCTGCTTGCTCCGCGATACGTCCTCGGAGAAATCCCAAGATGCATCATGAAGCAGCCATACCCCACATGGGGTAAGGCTGCCCAAGGCAGAGCAAGTCCACGTGGCTGGGTGCGCTTACCCGGCCATGCTCAGGGTAACCCTGTGAGCTGTAAGCAATGGGCATTAACACCTATCACTTGCAGTCATGTCACAGTCTGAGGCAGGAGTCCAGAGTCCCTAGACTGCTGGGGGTGGGGAGACCAGAGACCCTCTCCCCAGCCTGACAAACAGCTGATCAGGGTAGGCGGCCCAGGAGAGCGGGCGTTCCGCTAGGCTCCCCTCTTCAATGAGCGGTAGTGCGACCCCTGTTCAAGAAGCCATCTTTGAACGTTGACGCCCTGGCCAGCTATTGTCCAGTCTCTAACCTTCCCTTTTTAGGGAAGGTTATTGAACGGGTGGAGGCTTGGCAGTTTCAGGGGCTTTTGGACCGGGTCAATTTTCTTGATCCTTCGCAGTTGGGCTTTTGTCCAGGTTATGGCACGGAGACTGTGCTTGTGGCCTTGGTCAACAACCTCTCCTATGAGTTGTACCGGGGTCACTTGACCCTGTTGATCCTGCTAGCCCTCTCAGCTGCATTTGATATCGTTGATCATGAGTTGTTGGTGACTTGACTGCAGGAACGGGCAGGGATTAGTAGAACTGTTCTTGAATGGTTCTGCTCTTTCCTGGCTGGAACAACCCAGCATGTGGTCCTGGGGGAGTTTTCATCTCCCCCCACCTCCTGGGGCCTCACGTGTGGGGTTCTTCAGGGTTCCATCTTATCCTCTCTTTTGTTCAATCTGTACGTGCAGCTGTTGGGGAAGGTTGTCAGGGAGTTCGGGGTGAGGTGTCTCTAATTTCCCTCCAACTCAGGCCCAGCAGTCTCGGTGCTTACCTGGTGTCTGTAGGCGGTGGGGGATTGGATGAGGGCGAGCCGCCTGAGACTAAATCCTGACAAGATGGAGGTGATAGTTGTGGGGAAGGCCAGGGGGTAGGTGGGTAGTGGCCCCCATCACTGATGGGGTCTATCCTCCCCAGGTTTTGCAGGTCCAGAGTCTGGGGGTGCTCCTGGACCCACAGCTTTACATGGATGTCCAGGTGGAGGCAGTGGCGAAGAGGGCATTTCTCCAGTTATATCTGGTGCATCAACTTAGGCCGTGTGTCTCGGACTCAGATCTGGCCATAATCGTCCATGCTTTTATTACCTTGAGACTGGATTACTGCAATGCACTCTATGTGGGGCTACCCTTGGTACTGGTTCGGAAGCTGCAGCTGGTGCAGAATGTGGTGGCCCATCTCTTGACTGGGACGGGCTGACACAAGCACATTACACCAGTGCTCCATTCTCTGTACTGGCTGCCGATAGTTTTCGGGGCCCAACTCAAGGATTTGGTGTTAACGTTAACCTTTAAAGCCCTAAACGGCTTGGGCCCCACCTACCTGCAGGACCACCTCACTCTCCGGGTCCTGGATCGGCACCTGCGGTTGGTCAGGGGCATCCTCCTCAGGGTCCCCCAGGTTTCCTGGGTGTCCACCATGAGGAGGGCATTCTCTGTGGCTGCACCGTGGTTGTGGAACTCCCTCCTGTTGGAGGTCTGCTTGATTACTGACCTCCCCTCTTTCTGCAGACACTGTAAGACCTGGATGTTCCGCCAGGCCTTTCCCGAGGGAGGTGGGTTGGGTTAGGATGGGCTTATACTGTTTTAATTGTTGTTTATTGTATATCAAATAAACTTTATTGGGCGTGACCGAGGTCATAGCCAAACACAACAACACAATAATACATAAATATACACTGTATACAAAACACTTCCACCCTGGTTCCAATTAATAAAAAATTATACATCCAATGGTAACTTAAATTTGAGGAATTGTTGGCGCAAGACGAATGCATGCATAAGAAAACCACTAACTTGAGTGGTAACACCCTCCTCAATATCAGCCAAAGCCATAATTATTGTATATTTTAATATGTTTTAAAATGCTGTGAGCTGCCCTGAGATGCCTGAGGCAGGAGGCGTCGTCGTATAAGTTTTAGAAAAACTTATAAATAAATAAATTATTGGAGTGGAAAGAGGGGCACACATGTCTCCTCTGGGCTCCCCCCCATCAGCTTTCAGTTGACAGCCCAGGCTCCCCTCTCTCCCGATCCACCTGACTAACAGCTGATGGGGGGGGGAGAGAGAGCTTGGGAAGAGGGTGAATGCTTTACCTCAGCTCCCCTTCCCCATCAACTGTTGTGGGGGAAGGGGGGAACCTCCCCCCTCCTCCCACCCACCAGCTGCTTGTGTGCCTGGTTCCCTGTGCTGCCTCTGTAGTGTGGCAGGGCCAGTTGCCCACCACATGGCGATACAGGTGTCAGGTGTGCCCTGCTAATCTGGCTGCATCCAAAATGCCCAGGGAGGGGGTCTCCTCCCCTCCTGGAAGTCCCACCCCAAACTCATTCAATCTGCTTCCTCCCAATCTCCAAATTCCTCCTATAAACCTACTTCTTCTGTCAGGCCTTCCCTGCCTCCTCATACCCCCACCCATTGCGCCCTAATGCTACCATTTCATTCAGCATCCCCTTCTCTCCTGTAACTAGGATAAACTCATGCATAATAAGCGCAAAGTAATTATACATAAGAAAGAAAAAAACCTTGCAGTCACTGTGGATAAAATAGTTCTCCAAATACAGCTCAATGCAAACCAGTGGTTAAAAAGGCAAGCCAAATGTTAGGAACTATTAGGAATAGGATAAAATAGGACAGAAAAAATATCCTATTTCCACTGTATATGGCCATGATTAATCTGCACCTTGAATACTGTATGAAGTTTTGGTTGCACCATCACAAGAAGGATATTTTGTGTCATCAGCAAGCTTTGCCATGTCACTATTCATTCCATTTTTCACCTCTACCTTCAAGACTCTAAATGGCATTGATCTTTCCTACCTTTCTGTCCTCCTTTCCTGCTATGTCTCCACCTGGGAACTTTGCTCCTCCTCTGCCACCTCTTTCACCCACCTCAGACTCTCCTACTTCCAAGACTGTCCACACCTCTTTTCCTATTGATATCCCCAATGGTTGGCTCTGCTCCCTCCCTCCCTTCAAATCCCTCCTAAAAACCTACCTCTTCCCTTAAGCTTTCCCTAGCCCCTCATCTCTATACATTGCTCATTTCCACTTCTTTTTATACCATTTTATCCTATAGGATCCCCCTCCTCCCCATATAACTAAGCTAAGCACACACACCTAGAAGGTCTCAACTTCTTGAATGAATCTCCGCGTCTCTCCTTATGTTTCCTCTATACCTTGTCTCTCCTAACTTACTTACAGCGATAGCTCTAAGTTTAAAGGCACAACCACTCTCCATTATAAGCAGGGGACTGCTGAAGCCCTGATATTGAGGAAACTGCTTGAACTACAGTTCTGAAAATTTATCCATGGCTTACGTTTGTGGGGGCAGTCATACATGCAAAGTTTGAAGAAGATCCAGACAAAAAATAAAAAGTTAATTGGTTGTGCTCAAAATGCACAGCATCCTGATAATTTAGAATCATCGATATTTCCTCTAGACAGAAGAGTTGAGCCCCCAGATTGCACATCCTTGTAGCGTGAGATCTACATCAAGTGCAGGTGTAGTGTGATAATGATTGGTGCAGGGAAACATTAGGATTAAAAAAAAGCTGTTCTGTCGGCTAGCACATGCGCAGTTGAGAAGCTGCCTTCCATCGTTCTTGTTAATAAAAGAGCATTTGGAAAGATGTGTGACATTTAGGGATGTTATGTGTTGTTCATAGAGGTGTGAACCAGGGGCCCATATTTTCATTTTAAAAATATGTCATTCTCGTTTTCATAAATATCAAATCGTCGTTTTCATTTTTGTTTTTGTTTTCCATTGGTTTCAATGGAAAACACATTTTTGGATGTAACATTTTTGTTTTTTGCTGTGTTTGGCTGAAACATAGAGTGAATATACCTCCAATGGAAGGCATTAAGTGTACCAGATTCCAAAAAGATTGAATAAAGGAATCCAGTTTTAGAAGCAGTTGTATATGAAGATTTTTGCAAAATAAAAAATTCATTATTAGCTGTAACTGCTTTGACTCACATTTAATGTAGATGAAACTTGGCAGGCTTATATCCCTTTCCATATTTACTATCTCTGCCACCCTTCAGAAGGATTGGATAAAGGGTCCTGGTGGTATAAGCAATTAACATATAAATGTATGTCTGACTGTAACAACTTTGTATTCCAACCAGTTTACATGAAACTTGGCAGGATTGTATATCACACTTTCTTGATCATCTTTGCCAAATATCAGAAAGATGTGATAAAGGGTCCTAATTTTATATGCCTGCACAGGATATGCAGAGAAGGAGCCTATGCCAGGGGTTCCCTTACGTGTCACTGTGGTATAACATCGGTTTGTGATGCCAATTGGCCAGCAGAAATGTCAACCAAATATCCTCATTCTGTGCTGTGACCATCCCACTGGGAAGTCAGAAGCATCTGTTTAGGAAAGAGTCAATAGAGATTCTCTTATGTCCTCTGTCACAGTGCTGCAGGATGCGATTGTGATGATAATTGGCCAGCCTGGATGTGTAAACTATGTCTCCTGATTGCTGGGATGCTATCCCTAATGTCCCAGTTATGTACCTTATGCCTGCTTCAGGGCTGCCCCTATGCCCTTCTCGAAGCCACTACCAATTGGTCCTGTAAAGCTGGAAGCATGCAGTAATTGGCCAATGAATGTGTCTGTCAGTCTTTTGGGTTGCTCCACATCCTCCCTACTACAGTCTCTCTCCCCCTACTGTGCCAGGTGCCTGCCTCTGACTGGCACTGCATGTGCTGCTATTTATCTGAATAATGGTCTTCACAGGGACTGCATCAATTGCTTATAAAATTGGATCCCTTTATATAATTGTCCTGTAGTTTGACTGAGATGACAGGGAAAAGGTATGTGATACATTCCTGCCAAATATCTTGTAAACAGAATGGAATATACAAATGTTACAGCTGGAAATGTATTTTCAAGTTAATCTCTTATACCATCAGGACCCTTTATCCAACCTTTCTGAAAATTGGCAGGAATGTTAAGCTTGTGGAGGGACATAATAGTCACAGGTTTCATACAAAGTGAATGGCAGATAAAGTTATAGTCATGAATGCGTATGGAGCTTTTCTTAAAATTACAATGTTCAATTTAGTGCACCTAGTGCCCTCCATTGGGGGTATAATCTCCCCAAGTTTCATCAGAATTGAATAAGAAACAAAAAGGTTATAGCTGGAAATACGTTTTTCAGTTTTTTCCCTTTATTTCAAAAATAAAATGTCATTTTCATTTCTATTTCATTATTATTTTTTGTTTTCATTATTGCGATAACAGAAATCACAATTTTCATTATCGTTATTGTAATAACAAAAACAACATGCACACCTCTAGTTGTTCGATCATTCACTGCATGGGGAGGATTTTGAGCAAACCATCTCTCTCCCATTCAGATGACTTCAGTCCCCAGACTGCAGAAGTTTGGAGTATGAGATTGCCACTGAGTGCTACTCTAATTTGAAATTGCTTGGTACAGTGAAAACAGAGTTATTAAAAATGCAAAATTAAGTTCGGCAGTTCAAGCATGCGTAGTGGTATGGAAAGGAACACGCCTTTTAGTCATTCACTCTATGGGAAGGATTTTGAGAGATCCATCTCTCCTCCCCCCAGACGACTTGAGCCCCCAGTCTTCAGAGGTTTGGTGTATGAGATTGCCACTGAGTATTACTCTAACATGAAATTGCTTGGTGCAGTGAAAACCGAGTTATTGAAAATACCAAATTCAGTTCAGGTTTGCACATGCATGGTGGTATGGAAAGGTATGTGCTTTTTAGTCGTTCACTCATCTCATGCTTGAAGCGGACAAAAATTTGGTTAAAGCACTTTGCAGACTTCGGATGGAACAAATACCAATGGCTTTTAAAATTTTTCAACCAATACATAGGTTCACAGCCAATCATATGGTGACAGATGCCCAGCTGTGTAAATTTCAAATCCTTTGGCATGGTGTGTGCAGACTTCATGGACACCTGTCAGGCAGTCATGGAACAAAAGAACTTAGGGGTGCTGCCGGTCCTCTTCACTGCTGCTGAGGTGAACCTGCAAGTAATCCAGCAGATGCAATTCTGCTACTGTGCTTGGTTCAAGGTGATTGCTAAGCACACATGGGCCCTCCTGTGATCTGTGGCCAGGGAGGTGGGACACACCATATTGTTCAGCCAGCACAGGGTTTGGCGCTGCAAATTTCACTTCCTCCAGCGACAACTGGCTATGCAGGTGAGAATGGAAGCCCTGCAAAATGAGCTAATGTATGCTGAAAGGTACCTGTCATGAGACACTGCTAAAGTCACCAACGGCCTATGCATGGCTGTACCCACTGATAGGCTTTTCTAAGTAAAGGTGAAAAGCACAAACTGGTGGGAGAATGTGCTGCCCTTGTGGGGAGACGAGGAGTGGATCTCCAACTTCAGGATGCCCCATCGCCTGATCCTGTAGGTAGCTGAGATCCTGAGGCCTCAGCTGGAGAAAGAGTACACGGTGATGTTGGTGTCCATCCTGGAGAAGAAGCATGTGGTCATCACCATCTGCATACCTCTCAAGCAACTAATGGATCCAATAGGATTCCAGAACTCTCTGGAATGTGCTAAGTTTAACCTATAAAGCCCTAAACCATTTGGGCCCCAGTTATCTAAAAAACCACCTCTTCACCTATTTTCCATCATGACCTCTGATGTTCATTGAGGGCAGCTTCTTGTAAGTGCCAACTGCCCATGACGTTGCTATGATGAGGGCGCTCAGGGAGGGGTTCTCAGTTGCTGCCCCACAATTGTGAAACTTCCTCCCTTTGGAGGTCCACCTAAGCCCAAGCCTGGATTTTCCAGGGCATCCCCTAGTTAACACCTCTGTTGTTATCTGTCTGGCAGTCATCTAAAACTGCTGCAGAGTCTGTAGGAAGGAAGGTGTGAAAGACAGCAATTTGCAAGTCATTCATGGGCAAATCAGGAGTTTTAAAGCAGGGAAGTCCTGGAAAATCCAGAAAACTTGAGATATGGCCATCTGTAAATGTGCTACTCCAGACTCCTGCTGCTCTGTCACCCAGTAATTTGGTGTTGTAATCTTCATGGTGGGCAGCATCCTTGTCGAGGTTTGCACAGTGATAGCGCAAGTGCTGCTGGACTGGGTGGTGCAGTTGGTTGACCCTGGAGAGGTAATGGAGGACGTCTGGTGGGAGGGGTTCCCAAATTGTATTGGGTGATCAATGGGAGTCATATCACCATCATCTGCCCACCCCACAGCAAAGATGACTACTTGAACCACAAGGGCTTCAAGTAGTCTGTGGTTTTCTGTTTGTCCATGCTGTAGTGGACCACAATGCCTAGTTCATGGATGTTCTAGCTGGGTGGTCTGGGAAAAACAATTACACACACATTACACAGGCACAGTTCTGACATTATGTAATCATTGTTGTGTTTTACTAATTCATGTGTTTGTGTTTTAGAACAGTATGATATTCTGCTTGTTTCTTTTCATACGGATATGTGTAAGTTGGCTAATTTCTTGTTCACACTTGTCTTGAAACAGTGCGTCTTAGCTTATAATTTCCTAGTGTTGTGTGGTGGAATTTGTAGGTGGCATTACTGGTATCTTAACTAGGTGGTTTTTAATTTGTGGAAATTATCTGCACCGTAATATCTTAAACCGGAGGTTTTTAATTTGGTAAATCTCCTTGTTTTTTGTTGCTTCTTGAAATAATTGAATGAACATTTTATAAAAAGTGCAATGAACATTTAAAGGGGGTCTTCATGAGCTTCAAATCTGAAGGGGGAAGCCGAGACCTCAGACAAGGTTAGAGGAGCAGGCAGAGTTCCTCACGGACATGATTTAGCACCATAAAGATAAGAAACTAAATGTTTTTGGAAATGTTTTTATTGTGTGCATTAACAATACATAGTGGGGATATCTTCCCGGCCACCCAAATTTAGGCGGATTTGGCCCCCATGAGAAACTGCCACCCAGCTAAATGAAGTTAATGGAATGCTGAATGTAAACTATTAGGGAACAGGTAGATTGATTTCTTTTGGTATGTCTTCTCTTAGGAATATGGCTTTTTTGGCTAGCAGTCTGCTAACGATGCAGGCCTCTATAAATGGGACCTACCCATTTTAAGGATAAGTGCAGGGACTAGGAGCCAGGGAGATGAGTGTGAAACAGTTCCCCTGCACATACTGTATGGGGTATGGAGCTGGATCACTCCCATGCAGCGACTGCCCTCTCCTCTCCTCTCAGCTGCCTTTGCCTTTTAAAAAAAATTAAACATAGTGTGACTATGTTTAATAGTGGTAGCATGGTTCCACAGGCTTCGGCCAGCTGCTGAAAATGTTCTGTCCCCAAACAGACAAACGTTGTCCATGATACAGACAATTCCATAATGTTCCACAGAACAGTGGTGTTCACCATCCACGTCCCATAGCTTTCAGCCATCCTGGCCCTGGTCCATCAAGTATCTTTTTTAAAAAATATTTTTTTAATTAAAGATTTTTATTTATTATTATTCGAACAACAAACATAACTTTGATAACATTCAACATTAGAACTAATAGAAAATAAAAGAAAAAGAAACAATATAAAACATTCTCAACTTGAACCTTGGGATCCAGACTTTGCTTTGGTTGCTAATCTTTCTTTTTCTAAATATAGTAGTCAAATAGGTAAGCTCCCTCATCTTCTGGTAAATTCAAGTTGGTCATAATGCACACACACGGGAACCATTTTGCTCTAAAAGCTTTCTTTTTGTCCAAAAGGTTTGCCGCAATTTTTTCCATTGTCAGATGGTACCACATCCTATTCATGAGTTCACCCTATGTTAGCTCCTTGCTGTCTTTCCAGTGTGTTGCTATGATCTTTTTGGCTGCCTGGATAAATGCCGAACATGAGTCTTTGTGATTCTGCAGGACCTTCACTTCTGGAAATAAGCCCAGGAGTGCAATCTCCGGGTGAAAAGGTATAGTCACTTTGGTCATTGCTTCAATTTTTTGCCATACACATTTCCATAATGATTTAACTCTTTCACGTGTCCACCAACAATGTATGTACGTTCCCTTTCCCCGCATCCTCTCCAACGTAGCCCCTTATCTCCTGTATTTAGGTGCCTGAATTGCATAGGGGTTAGATAATATCTAGCCACTAGTTTGAGTTGGCATTCTTTAATTTCTAGTGAGAATGCATTATTGTGCATATAATCAATAATAGTCACCACCTCCTTTTCTGAGACCTCAATATTCAGGTCTCTATTCCATTTTTGTATAAACTTAATTTGTTTTTCATACCAGATTTCTTCCAGGACCTTATATATTCGGGCTAGCCTGCCTTTTATCACAGTTCTTTCAAACAATACTTGCTCTATCTTACTGGGTTCTCTCACATAATTCCCTCCTTGTTTGGTTCTAGTGAGTGCCTGCCTGAGTTGCAGGTAACTGAACACCTCTACCCTTTCTCCCAACTTGGCCTCTAGGTCCTCTTTGCTCATCAATACCTTTCCCACAAACAAATGCTTTACTTTTGTTAATCCTTTCTTTTTTGTTTGTTCCCTCAGGTGAGCCGCTAGCTGTTTCTGCTGGAGCCTAAGGAGATTCACAGGTGAGTATGGGGACTGGGTTTTATCTAACTTGCTTTTCTTATTTATTCTCTGCTAGTTGAGCATGCTGCCCACGCAAAAGGGTGTTTCTTCCATATTTTTTTATCCAGGGATCCCTCATCTGCTATAATATTACTCAGTTTCACCTTGACTAAAGTTTTCTGCTCTATCCCCACCCATTTGATCGATTCCGGTTGGTAGTACCAGGTATTTAAGGTCCCAAGTGTTGCTGCTATATGGTAAAGCCTCATGTCTGGGAGATTTATCCCTTCCCTTTCCTTAATATGCATCAGGAAAGAACTGTAAGCCTGAACTAGACTTTGCAGTCTATGGGTAGCCAGCATAGGGAACAGTAAGTTCATCTGATGTGCTGTTAGGTAGCCACTGTTGCTGACGAGCTATGTTACATTTGGAACTGATTTAAGTTTCCTAACTGCTAATAGCTTCAGGCCTTGCCAACAAAACACCAAGTATCTGTTTCTATCAGAGCATGTGATACTTGAGAAAGCAAATAGCATGACACAATGTTCCAAGGTTCCTAAATTAAATGAAATTACTGGGTGCTGTTCACCTGTCAGACCTGGATAGCTACTCTAACATGAACAAATTGCTCAGACCCAATGCTACAAAGGAAACAAACTTCAATTCTATCTCATGAGCATTAAAGAGTAAAATTTACTCCAGCCCTATTGTATGGTCAAGATGAAACTCTCCATACAGGCCGGACTCAGAGGTTGTGTTTTCCTCTATGCTTCAGTTTACTTTCTGGTTTGTACCAAGCTGTTCAGCCCTATCCAGAAAAGATCTCTTCGCAACCTTCCCACGTCCACCTGTAACATGTTTAAGCATCACCTGCTCTCTATCAACCCCTAATGGCATGGGTGTGTGTTTAAGTGAGGGATACATGAGGGAATGGTGTGAGTGAGAGATGAGTGGAGGAAGGGTGTGTGTATCTCCTAAAACCTAGGCTACACTTAAACATCTGGTTCTCACAGAACCCTGTTGCTGCCTAGGGAGGCATCATATGTGGAAGTGTCTTGTTTCAGCCCTAATTCTAATGTAACTGTTCTCATTAAAAAATAAATCCAGTTCTATAGATCAACACAGGGTGATTTCAGACGTTACGGGGCCCTTTGGCCCCGTACCGAAACCACTGGCTTCATTCCCCGCCGGGGTCACCCCGTAATGCCACAACAGACGTGCTGGGGGGATCCCGGTGGGGAAAGTGGGAGGGGCCGGGGCCGCGTGGCGCAATGTGTGGCCACACGGCCCTGCCCCCTCCACGCACCCCGCCGCCCGCCCTCCGAGGAGACGGGCGGGCGGCGGGGCCATTGCGGCCGCCGCGTCGGGCTGGAAGCGCCGTGGCCCGGGATTCCGCCGGGGATCCCGGGCCGTGGCGCATGGCCAGATGTGACTTTTCGTTGGTCCCGGCCCGGGGTCCGTTTGACCACGCTTCCCGGGACCTTCCCCCGGCTAGCCCGGGAAGCGTGGTTCAAACAGACCCCATGTGGGGATTCACCATGGCGAACATCTGGCGCCCCGCAAACAGACGTTCGAGACACGGTGACCACAGGTGGGTATTCACCGTGGTTCACCGTGATCTCGTAACGTCTGAAGACACCCACAGTTGAACTCCTGGCAGCAAAAGAACACAATTTCATATTCCTCTACTTCAATATTCTTGTTACATCCATTTAACCTGCATACAACTTCCCCACCTTGTGCCTTTTGCTGCAAGGTTTCATGAAAAATGCTTATGCCGTTATAATTCTGAGCCCCTTTGTGGCTAAGTGTTGCTTTGAATTGCTTTTTCAAGATGAAAATGCTTGAAAAGAGTTGGATATAAATTGGAGTGCCAGCTATGAAAATGTCTGTGTGCTTCCCATTTGGTTTCTCTTTAGTCTAATCCTTACCATCATTTGCAAAGTTTTCGCACTTTTGTCCACCATTTTTTGACATTCACCTCTGAATAAAAAATGTGGAAAGCTCTCAGAGTCCCACTGATTCACTCCCTTACCAGAATAGCGTTGACAATTCCCAACGTTGACAATTTCCCAATTCCCAAGAAAAAAATATTTTCTTTTATTTGTTTTCAACTTGCAGGACATGATCTGCTTTTCCTGAAACCATGCGATTTCCTTAATTTAATTCTTGTGTCTTTTCCAGTGCTCTCCTTTACTCACCTACACATGCCCATGCAGATCCCTGTGTGGGCATGCATGGATGCTGCCATAGAGGTGATGGAGCTGGCTTGCCAGTCTCTCCCCCACATGGCTGCTCCAGACACAAGAAAGGCAGGCAGGCAGGCAGGCACACCCCTTGTAGGTGGGCAAAAACATACCTGTACAGGCCAGCCCCAGCCCTTCTTCAGCCCCGACAGCACAAGGATGTCTCAGCCGCTACCCCTGGGCTGTTTCAAGGACCTGCAGCGATGTGTGCGCACACTATGCCATCTTTCCATTCCGACACAGCAGTGATGCATAAAGAGTGTATCACAAGCCCTTCTTTGGCACCAGCAACACTACAACATCACTGCTGCTGGGACCTGGTTTAAAGGGCCCACAGCAGCTCACACATGCGCACTCGGGCCTGTGCCATGTTTTCAAGTCTAGCATGCTGGGACATGTAGTTCCAGCATGCTAGATAGGAAACATGGTCCTGGTGGGATCAAGGGAAACCACAGGAGCTGCGACTCCAGCGGCAAAATACAGGTACTGGGCAGGGGTGGGGGAAGTTCCTTCCCCCCTCCCCCCCCAGCTATCAGGCTGGTGGCTAGGGATCAGAACAGGAATAGGTGTGAGGAGGAGGTGGCACACAGGGAAAGAAAGGCCCCTGTCTTGCTTTCCAGCCCTGGGTATCAGCTGAACCGACTCCTGGCTGCACTTCCCCATGCCAATGCCAATTTCAAAGGATTTCAGGGCTGCTTTAGGTGCTGGAGACTTTGTCCTGTAATTACGGTTGTTGGAGTTGCAGGACAAAGTCTCCAGCACCTAAAGCAGCCCTGAAATCCTTTGAAAGTGGTGGTGACAGCGGCGGGAGTGTGGCAGAATCGGGAAATGGAGCTGGGGAACCACAACTAAAATCCATAGTCAGGGATGTGGGTCATGGCAGTGGTGGTTTTACTTTCTTCTTGCCTTGGCTCCCCAGGAAGAGAAACAGAGACAGAACCAGGCAGTGGCTAGCCAGGGGGGCAGTTGTAGTTCTTTCCTCCCTCCCCCTTTGCCCCCTGCCCAGGCTGCTGGCAAACGGGCTTGAGCCACAAGTTAGAGGGCCACAAGTTAGAGGCTTTTTTGGTGAGTTAGAGGCTTTTTTGATCCCTGGATTCCCCCTCCCTCCCGCTGCGCTGCTGGAAAGGGGGCTGTCTGTGTTGGAGAGGCTTGGTAAGCTGATCACTGCCTTTGAAACTGACAAGGTGAGCACATTGTTATTAATTATTAATTACTTATTATTAATTATTATGATTATTATAAGCATTTATATAGCACCAGCGATGTATCTGTGCTTTACAGAAAACAAGATAGACACGGTCCCTGCCTGAGAGCTTGTCGGCTTGTCAGTTTCAGAGGTTCTGTAGCTATAAATGGACACATGAATGTTCTGTTAATTGGCTTAAATGGACCCTTAAACATCCCCAAGGGGGGTAAATGCTTTGCTTGAATTTTAACAAAATTAGTCAAAGCCACCCCTCAGCCACAGACTTGAGTTTTCTTTGAACAGCACAGCCCCTCTCCATGCTCGATTTACCAGCCAGAGTCCCGGGATCCAAACAGTCGCTAAGTCGGGAAAAACTGCAAAAAAGCTTCCCCTTTTGGAACACCGTCTCTCTCTCTCTCTCTCTCTCTCTCTCTCTCTTTAGAGAGAGAGAGAGAGAGAGAGAGAGACAGAGACAGAAGGGTGGGGGGGGAGGGGGAGAAAAACAACAACAAACACACAAATGAACGCCTGGCAGTCAATCTCCAGCTGGGTAAAGGCTGTTACCGCTCTTGGGTTCCTCTCAGGACTGCACAGAGCTGCCTGAGCTACAAGGGTGTGCATGGGACTTAAAATGGCTCTATCATAGCAGGTCCTATAATTTTTAGTTATACTAGGTTACACTCGCACTGCTTCTTCAATTCTCTCCATTCACAATCCTCTCTCTATTTATGTGCATGTGCTGCCATTCTCAGCTGCAGCTGCTTCTTGCTAACTAGGCCCAACAGTTTGGGCTCTTAAAGGGCCCACAGCCCATAACAGCATATTATTTCCTGCTACTATGTACCTTACTCAGGGTCAGTGGTGGGTACCACTGTGACTGTGTCACAGGGTCTTTTCTTTATCTGGTGACTGGTGGTCTGACTTATAGTTGGACTTAGCTGGATTGTTGTGGTTTTGGAGGAGACCAGTAGTGCTTTTTACCAACTTAATCTGGTGAGAAGGCTGCAACCTTGTTTTAACCAGACATGGACCTGGCCACAGTCATCCATGCCTTCATAACCTCATGGCTAGACTGCAGAATTGCACTTTACGTGGTGCTGCCCATGAAAACTATTCAGAAGCAGAGGTTGGTGCAGAATGTGGCTGCCCACCTTCTGTCAGGGATGGGTCACCAAGAGCACATTACACCGGTGTTCCAGCATCTGCACTGGTTGCCAAAAGCTTTCCAGGCATGATTCAAGGTCCTGTTTTTACCTATAAAGCCCTAAATGACTTGGGCCTGAGCTATCTGAAAGACTGCCTCTTCCCTTATGAGGGCGCCCTCTTGCGAGTACCCAACTGAAGTTGGCTGTTGTGAAGTTTTTACAACAAAGGCACTCAGAGAAGCCTTCTCGGTAGCTTCCCCACAATTATGGAACTCCCTCCCTTTGGAAGTTCATCTAAGTACAAGTCTGCTCATCTTCCAGAAGAGATGTAAGAGCTTTTTGTTTATGAACATAAGAAGTTCCATACTGAGTCAAACCAATGATCCATCTAGCCCAGCATCCTATCTCCAACAGTGGCCAATCACGGTGGCTTGGGAGAAGCACCCAACAGGTCACATCCATTACCTGTTGTTTCCCCCCAGCTCCTGTCATGTTTCCTGATCCTGTCTGGCTGCCAATGGACCTATCTTCCAGAAACTTGTCCAAACTTCTTTTAAACTCAGCTATAGTACTGGTCCTTACCACAGCCTCTGGTGGTAGATTCCACAACCCAATTACATGCTGAGTGAAAAAAATATTTTCTTTTATTTGTTTTCAACTTGCCACTCATGAGTTTCATGGAGTGTCCCCTACTAGCTGAGAGGGTAAATAACTGCTCCTTGTTTATTAGTTCCACACCACTCATGATTTTATAGACCTCTATCATACCTCCTCTCAGTCATCTCTTCTCCAAACTGAATAGTCCCAACCTACCAAGCCTCTCCTTATATGGGAGCTTTTCCATTCCCTTGATCATTTTTGTTGCTTGTACCTTTTTTAGTTCAGCTATGTCTTTTTTGAGATGGGGTGACCAGAACTGCACACAATATTCGAGATGCGGTCACACCATTGATTTGTATAGAGGCATTATGGCCTCCTTAGTTTTATTCTCTATTCCCTTCTGAATAATTCCTAACATTGTTTGTTTTTTGACTGCTGCTGCGCACTGCACTGTGGATTTCATTGTATTGTCCACAACCACCCCCAGCTCCTTTTCCTGAGTGGTAAGTCCTAGCTTAGTACCCAGCATTGTGTACGCATAGTTTGGACTACGTGCATCACTTTGCACTTGTCCACATTAAATCTCATTTGCCATTTAGATGCCCAGGCACCCAGTGTCGTAAGATCCTGTTGCAATTCCTCACAGTCTGCTTGAGTTTTAACTACCTTGAATAACTTGGTGTCATCTGTAGATTTGATCACCTCACTCTTAACACTCTTTCCCAAATCATTAATGAATACATTAAACAGCACCTGTCCCAATATAGATCCCTGAGGCACACCACTTTTTACATCTCTCCATTGTGAAAACTGACCATTTAGTCCAACCCTTTGCTTTGTGCTTTCTATCTTTTAACCAGTTTCTGATCCAAAGTAAGACTCTTTAGAAAATTTAAAAAGTCATGGGATAGGAGATAGTGTCTCTCATGAGGGACCTTATGAAATGCTTTCTGGAAATCCAGGTACGCTATATCTACTGGGTCTCCCTGGTCCACATGTTTATTTACACCCTCAAAGCATTCCAACAGGTTAGTGAGGCATGACTTACCTTTACTAAATCCGTGGTGACTCTTCTCCATTGTTTGGCCAGGCATTTGGCAGGCAGGAATAGTGATGGGTGGGATTGGGTGGAGGGGTTAGGGAGCGGGTTGGTGTTATATGTTTTTATGTATTTTGTGGGCCAAATATTGGAGAAGGCGGGGTAAAAATTTGAACGAACATACAAACAATTGCTTCTGTTCTCTGGAGCACTATAGAGCTATACAGAGCTGCAGGGCATCTTCTCTATGGAGGATTTGAAGCTGTGGTGTTTGGAAATAATGCTCTTAATTTTTTCGCTCAGCCTTGCTGTTAGGCAAGGGACTTTTTAAATTTTGCATAGATTTACAGAAACCCATGTATGTATGCAGATTTATGAAAATAAGCACCCTGTGGATTTCTTGATACAGGTGGCAATCCTGCTGAAGTCAAATGTAAATGTGAATTTCAAATGGAAGAAGTAGTGGCCAGTACTGAAGATTATGAGAATTCCATTTCTTATATTATGCATTTCAGTATAGAAAGCTTACCTGAACAAAATGTGTATAAATATGAAAACATGATCAGTAGACTAATGGGTTTTTAAACAATGACAACAAAAAGCTCAAGTAAGAGATCATTTTTGCCACTCTGGCAGATGATTGGTTTTGGAAATTTCTGAGGGAGAAATATTAAAAAATCTCTTTCTAGGTTAACAATACCTCCCATTTGAAAGTTCTGGAAGTAAAACAGCTCGTTGTCTAGCTTTTCAGCAAGAAACACAGCTAATGATTAACAATTACATGACTGGTGACATTTTTACAGCAGATATGATTTTAAAGTCATATCTAGAATAGTCAAAGCTGTCAGGCTCCTCGCCTGGTGACAGGCGGCCCTGGTGGGGCCGCGGCAACTGGCGTGCTGAAGCTCCTTTCTGGTTGCTAGCAACCGCGTTCCGTCACGCTGCTGCTAGGGCCTCACCAGGGACCATGTGAGGTCAGGGGCACTGCGCCATGAGTGGCCCAGGTTGCTAGGCACCCAGAGGTCCAGCAGCAGTGCAGCACATGGCTGATGAGCTGCCAGGAGGTGGGGCTGAGGGAGGCCATAACGCCGGACACCCGAAGACTTAGTATAAAGGCTGGCGGGATGGACTTCTCCGTGCTGGTAATCATTTGAGAGGCTGGCCCTGTGCTTGACTGAGAGTGAAGTAGGATAGAAACTTAGAACCCTGTGTGTCCGAGTGTGCGTGTGCATGATGGAGTGATTGAGAGTGTGTCTGTGAGCGAGAGAAGGAGCGGACGTGGAACAGAGTGCTTGAGAGGGATGGTGAAAATCCCTCCTTCAGACTCTGCACCCCTTCCCCCCTTCTGTGTGCAACGGAGTAGAGTGTGATTGACCCCTTCTGCCTTGCCCCCCTTGTTCCATGTCACCGCACAATCCCTTTTCCCCGGACCAAGGACCCCGTGCACATACATCCGTCCCTGGTGGTTGTTCCCCACTGACTGGACTGACAGCGTGAGTAATCTGGACCCGGTAGCCCCCTTCTCCCCAGGACCCTGCTCTCTCCGCCCCATGATGATCTGGGTTGCTCCCGGTTCCCAGGAGAAAGCCCCCACAAGATCCTGAGTGCACTTACTTCCCAAGGGCACCCCATTGTAACTGGAGTAGGAGAAGGAGTCCATTACCGGGGTTGGGAGGCCAACAGAAGCTATGATTTAGTTGTAATCATGCATTTTAAACTTTTCAGATGGTGTCAAAACATCCTTTTGTTAGCATGGAGCTGGCCTTTTCCACAGAGGGATGAGTCACTCTAGCCTATTACAGTTGTAAACAAGAAGAAATTGTTCTGCAAGCATACAAGTCTTCCCATTCCTGTTCAATTCAACATTTATGGCCCTTTTCACACGGACACTCTAATACTGGTAAAATGAGTGTTACATTTTATTATACATGTTGCAGAGGCGCAGGTGTGTCCTTGGGTGCCCTGCAACATGTATAATAAAATGTACCACCCATTTTTATCAGTGTTAGAGTGTTTGTGTGAAAAGGGCCTACGTAACACAGGGTGAAACAGCTACAGAATTTTTTCTGTCAAATATTCTTAACACCCAGACTTTCATCTTCATTTTAGGTGTTGTTTCCGCACCCAGGGATTTACATCTCCATGAAATAAATATGCGTTTATTTTGGAATGAACTTGATTTCAAACATTTGGAATTATTTTTTGCCCCATGCTAATTTGTTTCAGCCATGTCTGCCTTCAACTCAAACAAGAATTACCACAAAGGGACACAAGGCATTGGGTACCGTAGCCTATTATAATTGATTTAAAGGATAAATATCAAAAAGGTTTCTTTTTAGGATAAGTAAATTAAGCTTTGGCTTGAACTTTTTATTTTGCTTTTGGAAAAAAAAAATCTGTTTGGAAATAGATAAATAAGCAATAAATAGAATGAATTGATACCTGGTTATCAGTTTCTCCTGAATATATCTGCAACACCCTAAGTAGCTAGGGAGACTCCTCTGCTCCTCAAATTTGGAGCTGGTTCAGTTTAAGCAGTAAGCACCACTGAGATGGAATGACTTGGAGACAGAGCAAGAGGTAGCTGTGGCAAGAGTGGGGTCTGAGGCTAGAGAAAGGGAAGAGATCTCTGGTTGGGCAGCAAGGAACAATAGTGGAGGAGGGGAGGGGAGAGAGAGAGCTCAACCCAGCATTGAGGCAAGGAGGAGAAGGAGAAAGGGAGTGTGTGTGTGTGTGTGTGTGTGCCTGGGAGAGACACCCAGCAGTAGGTAAAGTACACAAACAAAACTGTTGTAGGCTGAAGTGGCCTGACCATGTGGGGTCATGGCCACTTTAGACTGTGAGGTGCTGGTGGGGATGCTTCAGTGGGCAGGACACTCCCCCTGACTGAAGAGCCTTGTCAAAAAGATGACACATGATTGCACTAATTCTTGTTCCATGATTTTCATTCATTCACAAGCCACTCAACATTGTACCTTAGGCACATTGTACTTTTTGCTCAGGATATCCATGGATTTGGACCATTACAAATATGGAATATGTTATAGTGCGCTTTCTTTAAAATTACTTGTGCATGAGCAGAAGGGGATTTTCATTTTAAGACTTCACTCATGCGACACAGGGAATGCTTCAAGAGAAAGAGGGAAGACTGGCAGAAACCAGTTGGTTATGTAACTGATCAAAAATTATCCAGGGTACCATGTGCGTTAACAAACAAAATTACCAAATTTTTAAACCCAAGTCATGAGAGAAGAAAATCCAAATTCTGCAAACAGAATATATTATGCAAATGTTTGCAACACATTTCCCAGCATGCCATTCCATCAATTTTGCACATCTCAGCTCTTTTAAGCACACAAAAATCAACACATAGACCTCCCATCCAGGAAGTCATGCGTCGTTCCTGTTTAGCAGCTGTGGCAGGGGCCTCATAGTCCTAGAATACATGTCAGCTGAAAGTGCCAGCACTCCATTGAGTAACTTATAGGGTGTTAACAAATGAAATGTTAGCCCATATTAGCCCACACCACACCCACTAAAAGAAACGGGGGATCTAGACAGTGAGGATTGGAAGATGACTCCGTGCCCTTGCTAGAGGGGTACAAAACTGAAATGAAACCTAAATCAATCTAATGCTACTCTAAATAAATCCAAAAACAGGGAAAGGGAATCAGGAATGGAATATATACAGGGAGCAGGGGAAGGATTCAATGGAGGGTAGGGAGAAAGAACACAGGGAGGGGTAAAAAATAAAAATAACACCCAAATCGATCTAATCTAATCTAAATAAGTGAAACTATTGAGGTAAATGTATGGAAATGGGTGAAATAGGAGGAGGATGGCAATGGATTAGGAACACAAACTGCTGGGAGATGGAGGCTTCTGAAAACGCCTGCTGACAGGATCAGTGGCTACTAGCTCAGAAGGAATTGGAAGGGGGGAAGGCAATGACTTTTGTTACTTGCTGCATCCGCCTTACCACAAGCCCCATTGGCTCTGTGCAGCCAAGTCTCATGCCAATCGCAGACTGTGAAGCCAGTGGTCTGAGGAAAAGAGGGATGGTGATTGGGCAGGCTGGCTGCTACTCCAAGCCTCTCCACCCCGGGAGCCAGGAAGTCTGCTCCTCAGCTGCTCCGCCCCCCCCCCGAGGGCCTGCCAGCCAGGGTTTTCCTGCCCGAACTTGCCCAAACTCATCCAAATGCGGCCAAACTGTTTGGGAGTTTTGGCGTTCAGTTTGGATGTTTGATTTGGCCGTCCAAACTGTCTGAGTTCGGGCTGAACTCCAAACGTCTGAACCGCATTTGCCCATCCCTAGGGCAAGTGCAAAGTGATGCACGTAGGGAAAAATAATCCAAACCATGCATACACAATGCTGGGTACTAAGCTAGGAGTTACCACTCAGGAAAAGGATCTGGTGGTGATTGTGGACAATACAATGAAATCCACAGCGCAGTATGCAGCAGAAGCAGTCAAAAAAGCAAACAATGTTAGGAATAATTGAGAAGGGGATAGAGAATAAAACTGAGGATGTCATACTGCTTCCGTACAAATTAATGGTGCAACCGCACCTCGAATATTGTGTGCAGTTCTGGTCGCCCCATCTCAAAAAAGACAGCTGAACTAGAAAAGGTACAGAGAAGTGCAACAAAAATGATCAAGGGTATGGAAGGGCTCCCATATGAGGAGAGGCTTGGTAGGTTGGGGCTCTTCAGTTTGGAGAAGAGATGACTGAGAGGAGGTATGATAGAGGTCTATAAAATCATGAGTGGTGTGGAACTAATAAACAAGGAGCAGTTATTTACCCTTTCAGCTAGTACTAGGGGACACTCCATGAAACTCATAGGTGGCAAGTTTAAAACAAACAAAAGAAAATATTTTTTCACTCAGCATATAATTGGGTTGTGGACTCTACTGCCAGAGGCTGTGGTAAGGGCCAGTACTATAGCTGAGTTTAAAAGAGATTTGGACAAGTTTCTGGAAGATAACTTCTAATGGACCTATTAGCCAGACAGGATCAGGGAACATGATGGGAGCTGGGGGAAAACAACAGGGAATGGATCCCCCATTGTGACCTGTTGGGTGAAGCCACCATGATTGGCCACTGTCGAAGACTGGATGCTGGGCTAGATAGACCATTGGTCTGACCCAGTATGGCTGTTCTTATGCTTTGTCTTGTCAACAAGAAGCAGTGGTTCACCCAGTCAGATGAATTTTACAGAAATATGTTTCTGGTATTTATAAGCAGGCCACTAAATAGGGAGAATATCTTACATATTAGAAATAATTGTTGTGCACAGGATAGTGTATCATTTGAGGCAATAAGGCTGCTTTCACACTGTACAAAATGGGCTATTAATAACTTGAGATAATATTTATTTTTATTTATTTATTTATTTATTTATTTTATAGATTTCTACCCCGCCGCTCTTGCAAACAGCTCGGGGCGGCTTCCAACAATAAATATATAATACATAAAAACAATTTAAAACAATCAATAATAACAATCATATATTAAAACAGGGCCCGGGACCTCAATTAAAACAATAAATAAGGTAGGGGAGATAACCCCTTCTCCCCCCCTCCCCAAAGGCCTGGGTGAACAGCCAGGTTTTACAACTTCGCCGGAATGTCAACGGGCTTGGGGCCAGGCGGGTAGGTATTATAATTCCACAATTTGTGTAATGTGTGAATGGACTATTCCCTTTTTATGCTGTAAGAGCTACCAAATGTGGCTTTTACAATTATTCAAGATCTTGCAGCATAGAAGGGGGATAGTGCATTCACACATTACAAAAAAATTGCAGAATTATAATACCCGGTATTATCTCCAGTTATTATAATAGCCCATTTTGTAAGTTGTGAAAGCATCCAAAATGTAGCTCATTATCTCTACTTTTACACCACTTTTAGACGAGGGTGCCACAGGTGCCTCCGGAGCCGCGCGTTGAGAGAAGCCGTGCTGCGCTGCCGGAAGTGACGTCCTCCTTGTTGCTGGCAACGGCGGCGGCTGGAGATGCGGCACTTTGCAGAGGCACGTTCTGGAGACCTCAATTTTCAGGTCTCCAGAACGTGCGTCTGCAAAGAGCCGCGTCTCCAGCCGCCACCGTTGTCAGCAATGGGGAGGACGCCACTTCTGGCAGCGCAGCGCGGCGCAGCTTCTCTCAATGCGTGGCTTCGGTCCTGAGGCTCCTTTGGCACCCTTGTCTAAAAGCAATGTTAGACTGACTCCAGAGTAGTCTGATTGAAGCCTGCAGGGACTATTCCAGAGATTTGTAGTCTTAAATTTAAAAACATGAATGTCTGAAAAGGAGGTATTTTTACACTGTGGTTCTTTCATTGCTATTGGTTCTAGATTGGAAAAGGTAATTTTCAGAAAGGCTGTCACAAATAGCTGCACATTCTTTAAACTTGGCTCCTGGACAGTCCAGTATTAGTTAATGTTAAATTGAGAGAGAAGGAATGGGTTGGCACAGAATCAAAGGGAAAGATTAACACACTGATCTTTCAACAGCTTTTAGTTATTAGTTTTATAATGTGTTAATTAGATAAAAGTTCAATTTTCTGATAGGCCGATGACAGTCTACTTTTAGCATAATAGTCATATCCAAGGCATTTCACAGTTGCTGTGCTTAATGGCTGGTTTGCAAACTAGTGCCTAGGTGAAGCAGTAATGGTTAGTGGATGGATGTTGTTGCTTGTTACGATGGTTGGTTAAACCATCTACTGGGGAAGGGATACTGAGAAATTTCTCCATTAACACTGTTGAATAGGAGAAATGCAGAGATTTATGTGTCAGACACTATGGATGTAAACAGATGGATGACAGCTCTGGGGTGGCTATGTCAGCCCACTTCATCCCCAAGCTGGCTTGTCTGTCTGAAAGTGGCTCACCCCAGATGTTGAAGGGGAGCCAGCTGTGCCTGTTCTAGGGCAGCCTCATTTGGGGCACTCTGGAATATGAGCACTGCCAGAGGAGCAGGCTAGCCAAATCCAGGGCACTGGTGCGGAGTCAAGCTGCTGTCCATCTGCTTGGTGGACCCATCCTGCAGCTCCACTCCCAGCTGGCTCCACTCCACTCCCGTTGCCCCAGAAACACCATAGAGTTGTGGGCACCAGCCTAAAGAACTGGGCAATTACTTGCTAGTAATTACTTGGGGAGACTCCCTGTGAGAGAGGGGGTCTTGGGGGGGGATGGAGGAGGTTAGGGGTGGGATCTCCCTTGTGGTCTGGGTGGAATGGCCAGGGAACAAGAGCTTGGGGGGCAGCAGAGGTGGGGGGGTGCAGTCATTGGGGACGTGATGGGCCAGAGGAGATATGGTCTCGGGGGGGGGAAGAGCAAGAGTCGTCAGGCAAAACAGGTGCTAGGTGCACGTCTCGCTTGCCCCCCCCCCAGCAGATGAGCGTGTGGCTCTTGGTCATGGGGCCCTCGGCCCGGTTTTGGTGCTGCTAAATGCGAGGTCGGTGGCAAACAAAGCAACAGCAGTCCAGGAGGTGATCCTGGACTTTGCCGCCGATCTTGCGTGTATCACGGAAAACTGGCTGGACAATTAATTGGGGCCTATCCTGGCTGATCTTGTTCGGGCCGGGTATTCTGTGCAGCACCATCCGCGGCTGGAGGGACTGGGGTGGTGGGGTGGTGTAACTATGATTTTTAAAGAGGAGTGGTCTGTGAGGAGGTATCCGGTGTGGACCATAGCAGGCACTGAAGGTCTCCATCTTGTGTTCGATTTGGCGGAGGACAGTTGTGGAGTGCTGCTGGTATACTGTGCACCTACCAGTACGGCAGCTTCCATACATGTTCTGGCAGAGGCAGTGTCGGAAGTGGTGTTGTGGTCCTCCAGGACGATAGTCCTGGGGGATTTCAACATTCATGCTGACTATGGCAAAATGCCACTGTTTCCCTACCAGAGTACCCTAGACAAACACTCTGCTACACCCTATCAACCCCCCCCTCCCAGGGCCTGGACAAATGCAAGGTCACAGGATAAGTGTTCTGGGTATGTTCCAAAAGCCAAGGACAGGGATCAGTATCTCAAGGTGAATGCCATGATGTCTCACCTAAGTGACATCACAGGTCAGAGAGCTCAGGCAGTTCACCTGGATTGGAGAAACCCCTACCTGTGGGCGATTCCCAAAGGGGAGGCGGGGTCAAACTTAAAGCCAGGACACACCCCTTCCTCCCTCTCTCTCTGCCTTTTGCTTTCCAAACTGCAACACGCTGCTGGCAGGGAGCCAGCTAAGACATGTGCCTCACTTGTTTCTACCTGTACAGGTGATGAGAAGGAGCCTGTAAGTACCGGCAACTGCCTTTCTATCCTCAGTCCTAGGAGGCGGCTACCCAAACCAGGGGACATCTGATCCACAAGATCTGAGGCTCTATTTTAAGTTTGCTTCTCTCTTTATCCAAAGCCTTTTACCTTAGCCTTGTTGCCAAATCTGTTTCTCTGCTTTTGGCCAATAAAATATATCTTCTGTTTTGTAAAACGAGCGTATCGTGCCTGAGTGAAAAGACCAGCGGCTGGAAAGAAAAAGCATCTGGTACCTTTAAAGGTTAGAGGGATTTGTATCCACGAAGGGGAGTCCTTGCAAGACACATAGTTTTCTGCAGCTCTGCCTACAGAGAGCGACTCTAGGGTGACTGACCTCAACAAGACGGGTGCTGGGGCAGCTGTGGGCGATGAGCCAGAGTTGTGTTGGGGGTTCACATATCCAGGAAGGTGTGAATCCCTTTAGTTTCCTGGTTCCTGGTGGTGGCAGCGATTTTTAGACGTAACCCAGTAAGGCGAGTGGCTTCGCTGTATAGCGCCCCATACTGCATTTCGTCACACCGATGTTGTGCTCGGGGGAGCTGAGCATGAGTTCATGGCTGCCATGGCAACCATGGGCCTGTCCCAGAGGGTCAATGCCCTGACATCTTGGAGGGAATACCTTAGACCTTATGTTCTGCACTGGCCTTGAGGCAGATGCTCTGTTAATGGGGGAGATATTAACTGTGCTCTTGTCATGGACGGATCATTACCTCCTACAGACCTCTCTTCTAGTATATGTCTGCCCCCGGCAGGGTGCAGGACCTATTAGGATGGTCCGCCCCCGGAGGCTGATTCACCTGGTGCGGTTTCTAAGCGCTCTGGAGGAGTTACCCCTCTGACCGTGACTACCATCTCATCGATTACATTGTCAAGTTATGGAAAATCTTGTTGACTGAGGCCATCGATCAAATGGCTCCCAGGCATCCGCTTCCCAGGCGGCCCTGCAGATCTCATTGGTTGTCTGAGGAGCTGCAGGTCCTAGAGCAAGAGGGGCGATGGTTGGGGCGATGGTGGCGTCGATCTCGCACTGAAGCTAACAGATTGCGACATAGAGCCAGTTTATGAACCTATGCCATGGCTATCTGGATAGCAAAGAGGGAGTTCTTTGCTGCACTCATAGCAGCCACTAAATCCCGTCCAGCGGAGCTGTTCCGGGTGGTGCGGGGGCTGGTTAGTCTAGCCTCCCTCAACCCAGAGGTTGAGCCATCTCCCACCCGTTGTGACCTTTTCACAGATTATTTTGCAGATAAAATCACTTGTATTCACCAAGACCTCGATGCCACATTTAATACAGTAGAGGAGGTAGAGAGTGTAGAAGCCCCAGCTCGTCCGATTTTATGGGATCACTTTCAGTCAGTGACACCTGTTTATGTGGAGGGGGTGCTTGGGGTTGTTCGAGTCACCCCTTGTGAATCAGATCCGTGCCCGTCCTGGCTGGTTAAGAGCTACCGGGAGACATTGGGGCCATTGCTGTCCGGGGTGGTCAACGCCTCCCTGTGGGAGGGCAGAGTGATGAACTGTCTCAAGGAGGTGGTGGTGCAGCCTCTGATCAAGAAACCATCGCTTGATGCTGACTCCCCTGCCAGCTATCGGCCTGTCTCGACCCTTCCCTTTTTAGGGAAGGTTATTGAATAGGTATCAGGGGCATCTTGACCACATCAGTTATCTTGATCCTTCGCAGTCTGGCTTCCATCCGGGTCATGGCACTCAGGCAGCACTTGTGGTCTTGGTGGATGACCTTTGCCTAGAAAAGGACCGGGGTCGATTGACCCTATTGGTCCTTTTAGATTTTTTGGCATCATTTGATACCGTTGACCATGAGATGTTGGTGACACGCCTGCAGGACAGTGAAGGGGTGGTTGGGATCGTTCTTGAATGGTTCTGCTCATTCCTGACCGGAAGAACTCAGTGGGTGGTACTCAGATATTATTTTTCATCTTACCGAGACCTCGCATGTGGGGTCCCACAGGGTTCGGTCTTGTCCCCTCTCCTGTTCAACGTGTATATGCAGCCGCTCTGCAAGGTGATCAGAGAGTTCAGGGTGAGGTGTCATCAGTATGCGGATGACACCCAAATGTACCTCTCATTTTCGACCGACCCAGGCCTGGCTGTCTCGGTGCTTACCTGGTGTTTGGCGGCTAACCGACTGCGACTGAATCCTGACAAGATGGAGGTGATGCTAGTGGGTAGGTCGGCGGAGTTGACAGCTCCATCAATTGATGGAGTTTGCCCTCCGTTGACATCACAGGTGTGGAACTTGGGAGTGTTCCTCGATGTGCAGCTCCGCCTGGATCTCCAGATGGAGACTGTGGTGAGGAGTGCCTTCAGCTAGTTACATCTGCTGCTGGTTTCGGTTCCAGACCTGGCCACAATCATCCATGCTTTTATTTCCTCTCGTTTAGACTACTGCAACGCGCTTTACATGGGGCTACCTATGGTGATGGCTCAGAAGCTGCAGCTGATGCAGAATGCAGCAGACCGGCACCTGGTGGGGTTGGGCTGCCGGGAGCACATTACACCAGTGCTCTGATCTCTGCACTGGCTGCCAGTAGTCTTCCGGGCCCGATTCAAAGTGTTGGTTTTAACCTATAAAAACCTACACGGCCTGAGCCCCACTTATTTGCGAGACTGCCTCACCCCCCGGGTTCTAGAACGGCCCCTGCCGTTGTCCAGGAATGTCTTGCTGGAGGTCTCCCGGGTTTCCTGGGGGGCCACTCAGAATAGGGCATTCTTGGTGGCCGTGCCGCGCCTTTGGAATTCCCTCCTGGTGGGGTTACGTCAGGCCCCGGATCTCCCGGCCTTCCATAGGAACTGCAAGACCTGGCTGTTTCGTCAGGCATTTGGCGAGGGAGAGGGGTAGGGCTGGGGGGAGGGGGGGAGGGTTTATTGGTTTGTGTTTTTATGCGTTATGTTGTTTAAGTGTTTTATATTGTATTTTTATTATGTTAGCCGCTCTGAGCCGCCTGTGGCAGGACAGAGTGGGATATAAATTCTGTAAATAAAAAAAATAAAAAGTCTATGGTGGGTGTGGTGCACCGCAAGGGTGGACTGCAGCCAGTGGAACCTGCTGGGTTCATCTAAAGTGGCCGAGGTAGGACTACAAGCAGGTGGATGTGGGGTGCACCCCTGGAGCAGCTCTGGGTGTGGGCTGCTGCCACATCTGTCTAAGAACACCCTACGAGTCTGGGAACTGCAGTCAATTGTAGGGACATAGGATACTTGCAAATGTGATGAACCAGCTATCCCCCTGCCTGGGGTAGGTTTCCCCTGGCTGGTTGCACTCCGGCTAACAGAACAAACATCCCCATGGCCTGACCCAGCCAGAGGGAGAGGTGGGGAGCAACGTGGACACTCAACCATGCCCCCGTGCTCCCACCCTCCCACCATGATGGACAGTCATGGCTACTTATTACAAGCAGTCATGGCTGGCCAGGGAAATCTCCCATACCGGGAGGCACCAGGGCTGGGAACAAATGCTTCCACTTGGTTCCACCCACTCTAGCCTAGCTGGGTATGCACTGTAGATCCACATTTCCAGCCCAGCCACCACCACAGGCAGGGTTTGTTCTGGGTCCACATCTGGCAGGCCCAGAACAAATGTCCAGACATCACGCTGGCCAAGTCAGGCCAAAGCAGGCCAAACTAGGCCAGTGATGTCTGTTAACACCTGTAGTGGAATTTTGGAATCTCTAGCCTTTGAATTTATAGCAGGGTCCCACTTACTAGTGGGGTGAGTAGTTACAGGGTTAGGCCCAAGGAGAGGTATCACTCTGTATCCTGCTCTATACCGGTTTATTGGGTCTCACAAAGTCCATCTCACACAACATCCTTAGGTCAAGCTTAAGCCCCTAGCCAGTCAACTGTCTATATCCAGAGTCTAGCCACAATCAAAGTCCCTGCCTAGCTCTGTTCACTCGCAGCAGGCTCGAGGTTTCCTTCCTTCAGAATCCTTTCTCCCCATATCCAAGTCAGGTGCCTTGTCTACCAGCCTCCTATGGAGATGTATTCCCTTCAGCTCCTAGAAGCAGACAGACCTCAGCTGCCTCTGTTGTCTTCTTTTTATGCTGCAAGCCCCACCCATCTACTTCGGCTTCCTAGCAGTGGCCATTTTAAGTAGTTCTCTTCAGGGTAGGTGCCATCTTGTGACCCCCTTAATGGTACATTACCCTTACTGTGGCACCATGCTGCCACAGAATAATGTTCCAGTTTCCCAGTGGTCAGGAAGGACTGTATTTTAGAGATGTGTTATTTCTTCTTCAGGAGAGAGATAAGTTGATACAAACAAGAGGCATCCTATTTCCTGACTTGTCTTGGTTGACAAGCATGTACATCCTTGGCAAAAACAAATTCAGTTTGCAACCCCCATGTCATTATCATTATTTGCTTCTGATTTGTACTAGTGTGCAACATATAATAAGGTCTGTTCCCTGGGGACCCTATTGCAATCTAACATCCAGATTGTGCCTGACTTTTATATGAGTATTGAATCGATCCTAGCAAGGAAGGGTGAAAAGGGGACTCTGTATCCCATGGGAAGCCTGGATAAGGAGCCAAACAAGACAGAATACAGACCTGGGATGGCCTTTCACAATTCTCTGGAGGTGGAATAGGCAAGGCTATAGCTCCGACAAGTGATAATCCCTACTAAACTGCCTGCAGAACTATATGTTAGAGCTTTGCACATGACTGAATTTTCAGTCCTATTCCTGCACACCCCCACAGTAACCATTGCTGCTCTGGCCCACTCCTTCATTTCTCCCTAAATTTCATCTACTTCTGTCTCCAAAACCCCCAGTTCTGCTTTATTCCAGTTGAAAAGAGGCTGGTATTACCTGCTGGATTGTGCTCAGTCTACAGGGCGAGACCAGCTCCAAACTCTTCTTGGCCACGGTTGGTGCTTGTACTGTGGGTGAATCAGTCCTGCTGCCTGTCAAACAGCTGATCAGTGTTGAGCAGGAGCACCCCACAGTTCAAGACCCAGCTTGTTTACAAATGCTGTCCCAGGTGTTAGTTAGTGAGTTAGTAATGGGGAATTTTCAAACCTCTCTTCATGCAACTAATTTTCTGTTTTCCTCCCACTTAAGTATATAGCTGTGACAAATATAAATGAACTTTCTCCCCAACCAAAAGAATTTTCAAGTATTTTCCTAGGTCAATTTTCAAGAAAATTTGGTAGAGGGGAAGAAAGTCAAGGCCCAAAGAAAGGTAAGCAGTGACCCAACATTTTACAACAGTAGGCACTCCCTAATCTCCCCTTAGGAAACTGTGCTTCCTGCATGGACCAAGCTACTTGTTTATGCTTGAAGTCAGGGCTGGCCTTAGAATTTGCAGGGCCCAGAACGAGAATAAAATGCAGGGCCCACCCTTCATAGCCCCACCTCTTTAAAAATTGGCAGGGACTGCCCAATGGACTAATGAATGCCCGCGTGTTGGTGTGCAGGCTAATACATGGGAATGCTATCTGTCAGGGGGAGAGCAAGCTGGAAGAAGGCTCTGTGCACCATCTGCAAGCCTCATTAGTTTCCTTTCCATGTGGGTCCAAATGGCACATGGACCCTACTTTCTGACTGGGTGCTCTGCACGCCAGCTGCAAATCCCACTCATCTCCTTTCCATGTGGGAAGGAAACAAGTGGGGCTTGTGGCCTGTGTGCAGATTCATAGCCTCCTTCCCAGCTGGCTGCTCAGGAATGGGATGACTGGGGCTCATGACCAGTGTGTGAAGCAGCCAGCAGGAAGGGAACAGAAGCAGCTGCAAGTGCTGGCTGGCAGGTGTTCCTGTCCCTTTCCCAGGGGAGGGGACAGGAGCAACTGCCAGCTGGTGCTCACAGTACTGGCAGCCAATCCTCTCTCCTTGCTTGACAGCTGGGAAGGGGACAGGAGCACCTGCTAGGATGAGAGTGAGTGTTCTTGTTACACTCAATCACAAGCCATTTATTAGGTGCTGAGTGTTGATATGCATGGGTTGTGGGCAGGGTCCTGAGCCAAATGCAGGTCCGTGATTTGCGGATTTCCTGCAGAATCCCCCTCCCTCCATGGAATATCCTACACCACTTCTCCCAATGTAGAATTTTCAGCCTCCACTGGGGAGACATGGGGCAGGAGATTGCACAGGGGGAGTGGGATGAAGAAGCCCTTGGGGCTTCCCCTCCCCCCAGGCTGCATTGGGTGGGAGAGGCTGCCAGGACTCACCTCCCACCCTCTCCATAGCCTGGCAAAAGAACAGACTTAGCAGTGGTAGTGGCGGTGGCAGCTTTTTTCAGTGCTCTTCAGCTGCTCCTTCTGGCTGCTTCCTGGACCCTCCCAACAGGGGCTCCCAGAGCAGAGCAGCCAGATGACATCATTCAACTATGTCACTCTGGGAGGCCCTGTTGGGAGGGGCCAGGAAGTGGCCATAATTTATTTATTTATTTATTTATTTATTTATAAATTTATACCCCGCCCCTCCTGCGAACAGCTCGGGGCGGCTTCCAACAACAATAAAATACATATAAAAATATAAAACAATATAAAATACATCAAAATACCATTTAAGTATTAAAACAGGGCCCCGGGAAACAATTTAACATTAAAACAATAAACAGGGTAGGGGAGATAAAAGCTCTAAACCCCCCACCCGAAAGGCCTGGGCAAACAGCCAGGAGTGGCTGAAGAGCACTGAGGAGCTGCTGCTGCTGCTAAGTCTGTTTATTTCATTTGCCAGGCTGTGAGGGGGGGAGGGAAGGCAAGCCCTGGCAGTCCCTCCCACCCAACGCAGGCTGAGGGGAAGGGAAAGCTGGTCCTATGCTGCATCTGGGAGGCTTGGGAGCCCACACAGTGAGGCACAGAATTGGACCCCAAGCCTCCCAGACTCCTGCGGAATTTAAAAACAATTATTCTGCAGGAGAATCAGGGCTCTGGTTGTGGGTGAGTGTAACATGACACTCACAGATAGCACATGGGGCTATAAAGCCATGTATTATCACCTTTAAATATAATCCTGTGATCCCAGATAGCAATGAAGACATGCAAAGTGCATTGGTATCAACTGAGAATGAGAATCCCATCTATGAAGGTCATGACAAAAGTTTGGGAACTTTTGCTTGAGAGGATGGAACACTATTACACACTTTCTCCTTCTGTTCGTCAGTGTGTGGAATGATGGGGAGCACTGCTATCACGGGCAGTTAGTACTCACAAGTCATCAGAAGCCATGATGAAACATAAGGGAAGAGGTGGTCTTTCACATATTTGCAGCTGAAGCCGTTTAGGGTTTTATAGGTCAAAATCAGCACCTTGAATTGTGCCCAAAAAACTACTGGTAGCCAGTGCAGACTCCGGAGCTCTGGTATAATGTTCTCCCAGTGAAGCGTCCCTGACAGAGGATGGGCTATCGCGTTCTGCACCAACTGCATCTTCCAAACAGTCATCAAAGGCAGCTCCATGTAGAGCTCATTGCAGTAATCTAGCCTTCAGGTTATGGAGGAATGGACAACAGTGGTCAAATCCAAATCTGATCAAAAAGTTCACAGCCTTTTCACCAGATGATGAAGTTAGTGAAAAGTGCTTCAGGTCACTGCTGCAGCCTGACAATCTGGGTGCAGCAATCAAAGAGCACCCCAAGGCTGCAAATCTGAGTGACCAAAGGAGGCCAGATCCCATCAATAACAGCAGTTCCTATTTTCCCCAGGTCACAGGGCCAGCCAACTATCATCACCTTGGTCTTGTCTGTATTCAGCTTCAATCACCTCTCCCGCATCCAGTCCCCAGTGGTAGCCAGGTACTGGGTAAGCATAGAGATTGCAGGACTCGGGTCTTATGAAAAGCGTTTTAACCCAGCTACACTTTCAGCTTTTGATTTCTGTGGTATTACAGCGCCGGTACAAGAAGATTCCTTACACCAACCATCTTTGTATGTGTGAAGGTGGCGAAATTGAAGATCTGTCACATTTTCTTTTTTTATGCCAATTTTATTGTGAGTTAAGGTACTGTTGGATTTTACCTCTAATTAGAGGTAAGGAGTTCCTGCCTATGTTACAAAAAATGGAACTTTTATTAGCCTCTTATAATGTAACAGGTATTAACTCTGTAGCTATTTATGCTTTTTTAGATCTTGTTTGAGGTAAACCCTTTTAAGTGTTCAATATCTAATATTATATATTCTGATTATGACATGTTAAGTTATTCCTTTTTTATGTATCTTTTATTTTATTTTATTGCAAATAGCTAAGTGCTGAATAAACTATGTTCAAGTTGGGTGTCATCACTCATCAGCATATTGATGGCACTTTGGGGTCTCAAATACACACAGAACAGGGGTGGCGACAAGATAGAACCCTGCAAGAGAGCTCCCGAGGGGACGATGAGCCACCGCTCATCACCACCCTCTGGCTTCTCCAATCCAGGAATGAGTGGAACCACTCAAGAACAGTCATGTGAACCCCTGCCAGGTCCCGCAGAGGTGTTAACAACATCCCATGATCAACTGTATCAAAGGCCATCAATGTTCTAACAAAATCAAGAGGGTACAACTACCCCAGATGATTTCTAAAAGGAGATTGTCCAAGGCCACAAGTGCAGTCTCAGTGCCATGTCCAGGATGAAATCTTGACTGCATGGGTCCAGGAATCCAATAGCATGGAGATGTGCCTGAAGCTGGGAGGCTGCTACTCACTCAATAACCTTCACTAAAAAGGGAAGATTAGAGAAAGGGTCAGGCATATATACTCTAATGTAAATAATTCTTTTTTCTCATATGAAGTAACGTGAGGCATTGTGCTGAAGCAGGCAGTAACAGAGGAGTTAAGACTATACTTGATACCAAAAGTGTGCTTAGTCTTTTCTTTTGCATACTGTATATTCTTGCATAGAAGGTTTTCCCTTTCTCATAGTTTGAAAGTGCTATTTATAGCTTGCTATAAATAAATAAATAAATTCCCAGTACACTTCATAACCCGCTGTTTCTCTGGCTAATTGCCAGTGACATAACCATTTTTGGAGACAGATGACAGAAAGTGTCAATGAAAGCTTAGGGTCTCTGTGGGTTGCCTTTGCCTTTAGTGTTGTAGGGATTTTGCTTGTTTGATTAGAAAAAGCACACTTTTCCTGAAATGTCACTCTTCAACCCGATGAACATATATACACAGGACATCTTCCATAACTAATCACATTCATCACTAGGTAAGAATGTAAGAGGAGGGGAATCATGTGGGTTTTCATCCAGCTCCTCATTTTCAACACCTGAATTTCATTTTTAGGAATAATGCCTGTCTGTCTGTGTGACTCAGTTTTAGACAAATTAGATTTGCAGTTGCAAAATGACTGGAATTGCAGTTCCAGTTATATAACTTCCCTGCTTCTAGCTAGAGCCAAGTACAGATTGTATGTACAATAGCACATTTGCAGAACCAGAAGTGACTGAAGCAACTGATGTTGGTTGGAGGGAGTGAGTTCTACTGAGGGGCTTGCCACAGTAAAAGCCTGATCGCCTGCTGACAAACACAATGGTGGGATCCCCAAACAGTGGATGGCTTCTGAGCACCGATACCTATCAGTGTGAGGCTCCAGGAGCAGGTTTTGAATATTGCAACATCATATACTGTTCAGGGCCCTGAAAACCAGCAGCACAATCTTAAATTCAATCTGTCACTCTACAGGCAGCCCATGTAGACAACGCAGGGTGGGCGTAATATGAGCATGGCTGCTCAAACCAGTAAGCAGCTGTGCTACTGCATTCTGAACAAGCTGCAAGTGACAGATAAACACCTCTGGCAACCCACAGAAGAGGGAGTTATAAAAATCAAGCCTTGTGGTCATCAGGGCATGGGTCGCTGTGGCAAAGCCAACCTGGCATAAATAAGGGCTTAGTTTATAGAAATTGTGTAGCTGAATGAAACATCTTCCAACACTTGAGTTTTCATGGTCAGAGTATGGTTGAAAATAAAGCTCAAGTTCTTTACCTGGCCCACTACTTCTACCCCATCGACATGCAGGGGCCTGAAGGAAGCAAGGGCATCCTCATATTGGCTGCCCCTCCCCACCTGCATCACTGCAATCTTTCCTGAATTGAGCACAAGGTAGTTCCAATGCATCCAGATGACTATATTATTCAAGGATTTCTCCAAGGCAGAGGCTGAAATTGCAGGGCTCACAGGGCAAGAGATATACAGATGTGTATCATAAGCATACTGATGATATGCAACCCAGTGTTTGGTCTTAACATTCCTGAAGTGTTGAATGTATACATTGAACAATATGGACGAGAAAACAGAACCTTGAAGAACACTGCAGTTCAAGTCTTTTGGGGATGATGTTCATCCATTCATCACCACTGAATGACTCTGCTCTTCCGGACATGACTGAAACCACTGACTGGCAGCTCCTGTCATGCCAGTGATGTCCTTCTGCTTATAGAACAGCAATCCATGGTCAATTGTATTGAATGCTGCTGTAAGATCCAGCATGACCAAAATGGCCAGCTGTCCTCAATCTTAATTCATCAGCAGATCATTCTTCACCCTGATAAGTGTGGTCCTGACCCCATGGGAAGGCCAGAACTCAGACTGGAATTTCCCCAAGATATTGTTGGAGTCCAGGTACCTCTTCAGCTGCACTGCTGCAGCCTTCTGGCAGATTGGAGACTGAGTTAACTGGAAAGCACATCTACATCAAGAGGGAGTGGACCTCTGCACATTTGAGTTGAATTTATAGTGGTATTGAAATAATTTCACTGGTTATTTCTGAACCTCTCTCGTCCTCTCTCTTACACACATGCACACACACTGGTCCCTTTCCCTTTTTTCCATTCTGTTCTTGCCTCATCTTTTCTTCCTCTTCCTCGGTACTCCTTCCCCATTTCCCCCATACCTCTGTTGTTGCTTCTACCATAAGTTCCCTACCTCCGAGCAATGAAATGGTACTGGTTGCCTACTACTGGAACATGAATTTCTACTGGTGGCTGCAACAGGCACCAGTTAGAATACATGCTACAGAAGTGTGCAGGGCTGTCACCCTTTTGGAAATTCCTCCTACCTTGAGCAGAGCTAAGTATTTAGTAGCTGCAACATATGCCTACAGGATACATTCTGAACTGCTGTACAGTGGACCTTCTGGGATTGCACCCAATTTTATTTTGAATAAATGCTGTAGCAGGGACCAGTCCAGGGGGGCTCATACCCTTTAAGAAGGGGGGGGGTTGAGGGGGTCAGCCTGAGGGCTGAACCTGCCTAAGGGTGTGGTAGAGCCAACCCCAGAGCTGGGGATCAGCCTGAGAGGATACAGGCTGCGAACCCTTGTGACAGAGTGGGCAGGGCACTGGCCCTTTAAGGCTGCAGAGTGGAAGCCTGGCCACGCCCACTCTGCCTGTGGATAAAAGGAAGGCAGCGAGAGGCTGCTCGCAGTCTCTACCAGGGAGGCGAAGGCGCTACAGCTCCCTGAGAGAAGCCTTGCTGGTCTATGCTGTCCAAGGTGTTGCAGGACTAGAGAACCAGTGGGACCCATGTATTGCAGGAGACTGTGCCCAGGAGGGAACCTCTAGCCTGGGGAAGGCTTTGGCAGGGCCTGGGGATCGAAGGCCTGGCTGTGTGGACTTTGGAGGGTTGTTGGTGCCTGGCTCCTGAGGACTGAAGAGACCAATCTGGGCCTGCAGGGTGTAGGCGGATGAGCCAGCAGCCCAGGTACAGTGGGCAAGTGAGTCCCAATAAAGGACTATAAGGAAAAACCCTCTGGACTGTGCAGATTATGTCCTAGGAGGGTACCCCCTGCCTGGAAGGAGGGGGTTCTGTCTTGGCTTGAGGCGGACACTGTGTAGCAAGGGGGAGAGCTAATTCCCCTAAGAGACACCCCAGAGCCCCTGTGTGGCCCCTGTGAGACAACCCCCGCCCCCGCTGCTACAAATACTGTTATAGATGGATGAACTCAGACATGGAGAAAATTAATTGATTTTGCCAATGTTACACAAGAAGTAAGAAGTAGAGAAGAGAAATAATTCCAGGAGTTCTGACTAGAATAATCTGTATTCTAACAATGGTATGGCTCAGGCTTGGCATAACTTAGGCCCTTTTTACACAGACACTCTTAACACCGATTTAAATGGGTGTTACATTTCATTATACACGGTACAGGGCAACACTGCAGCCCTGCAACATGGGCCCTTTTCACACGAGATGCCTCCACCTCCACCTCCACATCTCCACCCACCCACAGAGCAATTGACAGAGGAGTCTGTTGCTCCGTGCGTGGGTGGAGATGGGTGTTGTGCGGGAACATGCATGTACCTACATTCACCGCAAGTAGTGTTTACAGACGCCTCTGCCCACCTCCACCAAGAGAAATGCACCCCACCCACTGCAAGTGGTGTTTATGCAGACGCCTCCACCCAGCGAAACTGGGTGGAGGCATCTCGTGTGAAAAGGGCCCATGTTGCAGGGCTGCAGTGTTGCCCTGTACCATGTATAATAAAATGTAACAAGCATTTTATCAGTGTTCGAGTGTCTGTGTAAAAAAGGCCTTACTATTTTGATCACACAAAAAAAAAGCTTACAAATCCAGGCTACATTGAAAAAGGCAGTACTTAGGTCATCTGGAAGCTTGACATAGTAAGGAAAATAGCTTTTTTTAATAGGCTTTTCATTTTTGCGGATACATTTTTAATGAAAATGTTGATTAAAAAAAAACAACCTATAAAATAATGGATTAATGAATCCAGTTGGTTTCCTGAACTCCCAGGGGGGTTTACCTACTGACTTTAGTGGCTACTCTGTTGATGACCTGGTTGCTTTGTGGAATGACATCTTGACCAGGGTCATAGACACAGCTACACCCAAGCATCTGCTTCCACCACTGCAGCAAAACAAGTATATGGAGGACTTGAGGCAGCTGAAGCAGGAGGGTAGGCAGGTGGCACTTGACTCGTGTGGGATAGATGGTTTTTGAAGGACCATGTCATGGTTGTGATGGCAGAAAAGAAAGCTTTCTTCTCGGTTATCATAGCATCTGCAAAGTGCCGTCCAGCAGAGCTGTTCTAGTTGGTGAGAGGCCTAGTCAATCCAGTCTGCCTCTGCCCAGAAATGGAGTCATCTACTGCCTGCTGTGACATTTTTATTAATTACTTTGCAGACAAAATGTCTTGTATTCCCCATGACTTTGGTGCTGTCATTTTGATGGCAGAATAATAGTTTGGGGTTATGGAAACCCAGTTCTGTCCTGTTTATTTGGATTAGTTTCAACTGGTATCGGCCCCTCCTCCCCCAATGTGGGGATGGTGTCTGGAGCAATGAGGAGTGGGACAACCAGTTGTAAACTAGATCCTGTCCTGGCTGGTGAAAGCCAGCCAGGAGACATTGGGCCATTGCTGACTGGGACTGTCAACAGCTATCTTTGGGAGGGTAGGGTGATGGACATCCTTAAAACTGCCATTGTCTGGCCCCTGCTTAAAAAGAAACCATCTTTGGACACTGACTCCCTGGCCAAGCTATCGGCCTGTCTCGAACCTTCCTTTTTAGGGAAGGTTATTGAATGGGCTGTTACCTGACCGCTCCAGGCTCCTATCAATGCCATCTGATTTCTGGACCTATTTTAGTCAGGATTTCATCCTGGGTATAGCACAGAGATCACCCTTGTGGCCTTTGTCGGTGATCTGGACCTGGAGATTGACAAGGGGAATTTTACCCTGTTGATTTTGTTAGAACTTTCAGTGGCAGTTGATACAGTTGGTCGTGAGGTGTTGACACGACTGTGGAACCTGGTGGGGGTGTATGGGACTGCTCTTGAGTGGTTTCGCTCCTTCTTGTCAGGAGGTTCCAGAAAGTGGTGATGGATGTTTACAGGGGAAATCTGAAGAGGATGTTGAGCAAAGTCCCGTAGGGTTCTATTCTGTCTCCCCTCTTGTTCAACGTGTATATGAGGCCACTGGGCGAGGTCATTTGGAGGTTTGGGGTGAAGTGTCATCAGTATGTTAATGGCACCCAGCTCTAACTCTCTTTTTCACCTGACCCAGGTCCTGCAATCTTGGTGCTCACCCAATGTGTGGCTGCTGCTGGGGACTGGATGTGGGTGAGACAGTTGAAGCTGAATCCAGACAAGATTGAGGTGATGATACTCCCTCAATCACCCGGTACAGGTTGGGGGCAATCTCCCCATCGAATATCCGGGCATGGAAGGTTGACGCCCGCAGAATGCACGCATCATGGCTCCTCCTTAACTGGATTGTGTACACGTCAGTAAACAGGCACCTGTGATCCACAATGGCCTGGAAACATATTGAGAATGCCTGCTTCAGATTCGGATAGTCTGTCTTGGCATGTGGGGGCTGGATGATAAGGATGTGGGTGCTGTCTATCGCTCCGACCGATACAATGGGGGAAGCCCATGTCTTCAAAGCCGTGGATCACAACCTCGGGATCCTGGAACTGAATGACCTGCTTGAGTAGCATCTCCACTATCAGGTCACACATGTCATGGAGCACCCTGTTAACGGTAGCAGTCCCCACTCTGAACTGCTCCTGGGGGCAGCGGATACCGCATGTTGGTAGCTCTCCTCTGGAGATGTGGGTCCAGGATCTGACCAAGGTGTCAACAGGGAGTGGTTCATGTGGAAGTGGTCCGTCCATTCCTCATCTGTCCAGGTAGTCAGCATGTTCTCCCACCATTCATTGGTGTGTGAACACATCCAGTTCATCCTCCGAGTTGGGACAGTCACACGACGGCTGTAAAGGTTGAGGGGCCAATGGGAAAGGACAAGTTGCATGTGCTGGGATATTGCTGTTCCGAACATGGCATGTCGGCGAGCAGCTATCCTCCTCACCCACCGCAATGATGCTGCTCAGCACATGTTGGCCTCTCTCCTGCGTTGTGTCCCATGGGAGGAGTAGCTCGGTCCATTGCTGCAACACCTGGGCCAAGATCACAAAGCAAGCGCCCAGGACCATTATCAGGACAGCTCTCTGCTCTGGGGGCTCTTCATCAGGCAGCATGGCACCACCAACACACACTCGGTGAGCACCCACCACCAGAACCTGTGATGGAGTACCACGCAGGTACCCCACTAGCCTCTAAGTGAACAGCTGTGATCGTGTCCTGCTAAAGCACCCAGCCAATCACTGGGCTGACCACTAACCATCCACCCGGTTGCGGCCTGTGCCTCCAACCCCCAAGCCCTGTGCTCCCTGAACACCCACACCGTGGTTCACACGTCCCTGGTCAGTCAACGGCTGCCCCAAGGTAATGGGGACCACTGCCACTGGCGAACTGCTAAGCACACCCTCCTCCCCCATGCTCTGCACGTACACCCAGTATTGGACAGCACCACCTCTGTGCAAGCTCAGCTCTCTTTCACGATCACCTCTCACCCACCACACCTCAACCACCTGCGAGGTCTAGGGATAAGAGGAGGGGATGGGACAGGGAACACACCACACACCTGCACTTGAAACAGACAACCAGGTCTTGCTCGTAAACAAACCTTCAGGATCTTGATTGGCTTCTGGAGTTAAAAACCCCCAGCCTAGATCATCATGGGGTGGCAAAGAGGAGCGCAAGGCCTTCTGGTTATCGCTATACACACACACACGAAGGGACCAGGGAAGTGCAGGATGTTGAAAGGGCTAGGGTGTGAAGACTCTTGGGGGTCGGGAAGCTGGACAGGGCAAGCACACAGGGAGGGGAACCCAGCAACGTGAGAAGGGAAAGGAAGGAAGAGGATTCCTGCAGCCACACTGTAATTAACCCACAAGCACTCACCACAGCTACTCGCACCACGGTCAGGGATATCACACCAGTCAGACTTGAAGCAACAGGAAAAGAGGCCAGTCTCACAGGCACTAAGGCTCGGATCACCAGCAAGGTTAGTGTGCCCAGGAACTACTTTTATCCCGCATTTTTCAATGCACGCAATCGCTCTGAGCACTGCGGCAGTGAGGTTGGGGGTGTGGCTTCTGCCTGGGGCGGCAACATGTCTGTAGCTCTGCTCCCTTTCTCTGTACAGAGCTTTAGGGGGGTTCCTGTACTATCAGGAACAGTTCTCCCCCCCCCCCCGGTTGTGCGGATGTGAAGGCAGTGTCGGTGGCTGTGCCGGTGGCGCAGATCCGACAAGCAGCGCGGCCCCAGCTGTCTGGGCCCTGTCTCCGGCCGGAACATCCTAAAGAACATAAGTGCCACACTGGGTCAGACCAATGGTCCATCGAGCCCAGCATCCTGTCTCCGACAGTGGCCAGTTACGGGGACCTGGGAGACGCACCCAACAGGTCACCATGTGGGCCATCCCCAGACTCCCAACAGTAAAGGGTTTTGTTCCCCAGTCCTATCTGGCTAATAGATGCTAATTGAACTATCTTCAAGAAACTTGTCCAAACCTCTTTTAAACTCAGCTATACTGCTGGCCTTGACAACCTCCCCTGGCAGTAAATTCCACAACTTAATTGTACGCTGAGTGAAAAAATACTTCCTTTTGTCTGTTTTTCTCTGCCACCGGTGAGTTTCATGGAGTGTCCCATAGTTTTAGTACTATTTGAGAGGGTAAATAACTGTTTCCTTGCAGGGCCATCGAGCCCCGCGCATCCTCCCACCGCCCCAAGTCTTACACCTGCGACACCTATACAGGGGTCTGACACCACTTCTCTCTACACGCCACACCTGGGCAATGGAACTGGCCCACATATGTACTTTGGCAGACTGTGCTTGGTGTGCAGTACTTTGGGTGTGTTCTGCGCACCTGGTCCAGATCTCCGCTCACCAGCCTGACAGCACATCCCCACACCTGCACAGATCGGCTGAACAGCAGAGGGCTAGGGCCACAGCAGGGCTGCACAGTGGACAAGGGGCCCTACATCCCCCCCAGTGCCCATGACATGCCCCAGTGTGATCAGTGGGCTGGATGCATCAACGCCAGCCCTGTATCTTTCACAGCGAGTGAAGACCGTGGTATTGTGAAGCTGTGCACAATCAACATATGCTGTATGCAGTGCCTCATTAGCTCTGTGTTAGAGGCAGCCGTGGCTTTGGTCATCTGTCATCGCTTGCGCTGGACTGTGTCTGCCCAGTGTGTGGGTTAGGGATTCACAGGGACTAGCAGCCTGCATACTATCAGCTTTGTAAGGCCACTCCCATTAGCGATGCACAGCTCCTCGTGCATCGCTCATTCATTCAGGGGTCCGGCTTGCCAGAGTCGTGCCGGGGAGCTTGGCTTCATCCTCCTGCAACAACCTCTTTGGGGGCATCCAGCCGCTGTTGTTGTGCCGTGGACCACACAGGAGATCACAGCTGTTCACCAGGTGACTGCTTGATTTAATTATGGACTGGCCCTCCAGGCCGGGGGTCCCCCTGTTGCTACCGACTACACTGGCATTCTCCTGCGTGCCCGTGGCATATCGCAACTATGATCGGAATGCCTGGTCCTTCTTGGGGAGCTGGACTTGCTACCCCCTGATGTTGGTGGACCACTACTAACCTGGACCCCTACTGCATTGGAACTAGGCACCCTGCGATTGGTGATGAACCTATCAGATGTCAGGGCTGCAGCTGCCATGGAGAACCACCTCTTGCCGTGGTTCATGGTGGATGTGCATATGCATTCCCAAGGATTCCACAGGGGCCTATTCACCTGGGAAGGTCTTGTCCAGGGGCTGATGTTTCATAAGCCCCCTCCGGTCTCTCCCTGAGCTTCATGTCCCAACCTTCTGCTCTGTGGCAGTGTTCCCCATGATTGTGCTGTGCCTTGTCTTTCCTTGAACAGTGCTGCTTCCCCCCACTGTACTGTGCGACCCATTTTATTAACAAACATTTATATAGCGCCAGCAGTGTACCTGGCACTTTACAAAGTAATAAAATAGACATGGTCCCTGCCCCTAGGGCTTACAATCTGAGAGACAGGAGCTGGGGGA
>QEPC01010852.1:3462110-3485191 GCA_003113815.1 Sphenodon punctatus
CTGAGTCATGGCCACCAGTTCCTTGTTAGAACAGGGTGGGCCCTCCTTCTTAATGACCCCATTCTTTACTCAGAGGGCCCTCCCTTCCAGTCCGTTTTTCCACCTTTGGCTAGTATCTTTCCATGAGTGTCTCCTTGTTGCTATGGCTAGGGTAGCTGGGCCCGATCCTTACTTTCTCTCCGTTTTCATCTGCACCCCCACTTTCTGCTTGTGCACCTCATATGGGGAGGCTTCCCTGTCAAGCCTCTATCCCCATGTTCTCCAGCCTCAGTTGGTTCCTGGGGGCTTTTTTGCATGCCCTTCTTCTCAGGTCCGTTGGCCTCAGTTTACATAGCAAGAGTGGGGGTGGTGGTACCTAATGTAGGGGAATTTAGGGGTCCATTCTTATCAGCACCTGTATACATTTATATTTCTATATATGTATACATAGGTATATATGTATATAAATATGTATACTTTTCTGTAAACCCTCTTGCTGCTCCTGTCCATATTTCAACTGCGCCTCCTGCTGCTGGAGCAGAGTAGCCAACTCACTCTTCCCCGAGTGATGCCCAGGCACATTTTGGATCACTGTCCCCTCTTCTGTGCCTTCCACCTTTTTACTCGGGCACTTTCCTTCTTTTGTTAAGGTTGCTACTTCTTGTTCCATGTCATTCCTAATCTTCTTTAGGGGCATATTCTTTTTTGGGGCATTTCACTTTCCTTCTACTCAATGGGTTTATCCTGCTTATAATTCCTTCCGCTCCCTGTGGGGTACTCATTACATAACAGTCCAGTGCCCCTGAACCTTTTGCAATAGGCCTATGTACCCATAAGGCCTGTTCCTCTCAGAGCCCCGGTACCCCTGCAGTTTGAACAATAGTCAGGGTCTGTGTTGCCTTTACCCCAGGACCCCACCAACCCCCATAAAGTCCCTCTCTCCTCAGGCATAGGCTCGTAATTGATCCACCCTTGCCATCTCTGCAGGCAGGCTCACTACCAAATGTCCATGACTGCCACAGTTATAACATGTTCGGGCAGTACTTCCCACCTTGGGTGCCCTGTATTTGCCTGAAGCCTGCCTTCCTTTCTGCTGCTGAGTGGACCATGCGAGCAACCCAACAGATCCAAACCTTCTGCTGTCATGTGCCAAATGTTTTGGACAGCTTAAAGAGCTTGGCGGCTGCCTAGCTAGGATTGACTGCATGCCATACATGAATAGCTATTGGTCACTCTTGGTCATGTGTCCTTACAGGACTGACTGCATGCTGAGCATGAGCTGCTGTTGGCTGCTATTGGTTATAGGCTGGCTATTGGTTGAAAAAGTTTTTGCAAAGCTGATGTTTGGTATGTTGCTGAACCTGCACTGCGAATCAATGCAAATCTGTTAAACTGCATAGACATTTTTGTCACAAGCACATCAGTGCATATGCCAGTTCATCTAAAAATGTTTGAAGACAGTACTACAAAAGCATGCAATCTTTAACTGGGGTCAGGGGAACCACAGAATGTTAAGAAATGTGCAGGTGGGAGGATCTGCAAAGCAGTGAAAGTCACTGTACTCAGAATGTATGTGAGAGCAGAGCTACCCATCGGCTAAAAGCTACTCATATATTTTCTTCTCTTTTGAAAGTAACAGTTTTTGTCTGCTACTAAAATGAGGGGTCATAATGCCACAGAAGACAATTGCTGTAGGTTGTTTGCCCGGGAAAGCCAAATGGCTTCAGCTTCTGTCTGTGGGTACTGTGGCTGCCTGGGGTACAGGGCCCAGAGAAGTTGCGGGGTGATGGATACCTTGGCCTTTCCCGATATTTTGGTGAGGCCGAATGTACAGAGAGAACTGTCAGACCCTTCCTTTGAGGCAGCCTATGTGCTCATAGGGGGGCACATGTACACAGTGGAGTTCTACGTACACGTGATGGGAGTGCAAACACTGCACAACCCTGCTGCAGTTCCAAAGTTCAGCAGAATGGAAGAGTGGAAGCCCTGGATGAGATGGGAGAGTGGGATGCAAACAAGACTGTGACTTTTCTGGATGTTTGTGCACTGTCACTAACAGGCTGGGTCTTCCCTGCTGTTTTTTCTCATCACTGCCCTGATGGCAGGGAGAGGATACACATGGGGCCACCAGAAGTGCCTTGATCAGATGGAAGAGATTAATCTCTTCCAGGAAATCAGTGACTCAGGGTATAGGGAATGTGAACTGACTGAAGATGAGCTTATTGCTCTATACGAGGTTTGAACCTTCGGGGAAGTGCAGAGTGCCCTCGCAAGTGGGTATGTTTTCTGCCTCAACTGTATGGTAATGCAGAAGATGCTAAGAAGGGGTACAAGGGTGCAAGTTTGAAAGGGGCTTTATGTGAACTGAGAGGGATTTCCAACACCATGGTGGGTGAGACCCCAGTAAAACTGTGTGCTGCTATATGCCAGTACATTGCTGCGAGTCATGGATGTAATAGGTCAGGTTGACAACAAGCAAAGATTGATGGCTTTCGATTTCAGTTTTTACTTTTGCTTTCAATTTTCACTATAGGCACTCAGTAAAGTATGTGATTTGCTCAATAAACTTAGCATTATGCGCATAGCAAAAGGTTATTTCCAGCCACCAAGCACTGGCAGGTGTAAACTCAGGTATGCACCTCCATGTGTGGGCAGGGATAGCAGGCACTGGAGTTATAATAGCCCCAAAGAAAAAAACAGCTGGTGTGGCTTCTTCTTCCTGTTGTTCACCATTGCTGTGTGTCATGATGGGGGACTGGGATCCTGAGAAGGGGAGGGTTGATGGGTGGAGCATTGTGAGTGGGGGTTGAGTGGGGGCTGCCTGAATGCTCAAGAAATACACGCAAAGGGCTGTCCATGTCTGTTTATTTGGATCTACACACTAAACATGTGAGTGGGGGGATGCACGGACTGCCAGGGGCCAATCGTCTTGTTTGTTAACACCCTGAATTTCTGATGAACCATGGCAAATTCTAACTTTTTGTTGTTCAGGGAGGTAGCTAATGAGTGACAAAAGCTGCAGTGAGTCTGCTGTACTTAATGTGCAGGAGCCCAATACCAATTAGCAGGGTGGGGAAACAAGAGAATCCTGCCACCGCCACCCTTTTACAGGAACAAAAGGAGATTCATGAGATTCAGGTTGTTGGGTTTTTTTGTTTTGTTTTTTTTAAATTCCAGAGCACTTTGAGGGATGATGTAACACTTGTATTCTTCAGTGAAGTCACTTTAATAGCCTTTCCAGTGTGATTATATTTTAACAAGAAGGTCTGGAAAATCATGCTTAGCTCCAGTTGCTGCTTTGGCTCTATAGTTCGAAACCAAGTAGGATGCATACGGAGCAGATTTTTTTTAAGGTCTGGAATAGGAACAATAGGTGTTTTCAGGTGAGATGCTATCCCGCATGGCCACTCAGGAGTCATGGATCTCACCACCCATCTGAAGGTGAAGTGGCTAGATGCATGTGAACCATGGACCACCCACTCTCAGGCACTCAGGGAGCCCTGCCAGGATATCCAGAGTGCTCCGTGCAGGGCAAGCCAAATGGATGCATGGCAACGGGTGGCCATGGAACCCCTGCCTGTATGACTGGGGGTGCCAAGCCATGCCAGCAGACAGGGCCACCATGGAGGCTTGCGACCCCCAAGGGCAGAGTGGCCCCGTGGCCATTGGCAGCTCAGACAGATTGCCTGCTCGGACTTTTGTGTTGGGATTTTTGTGTGTCCCACCCAGTATGGTGGGACTGACAGGAGATGCACTGACTCACAGGCTCATGGACAGGGTTAATGGCTACTGCAGCTTCATGTTTCCATGGTTTCTGTGGCTGTGCATCATGGCAGGGGGTAGGCTACTGGGTGTGGCTTGGGTTGGGTAGTGTGTGTAGGGGAACAGCTGCCTGTGTGATGTATTTCTGGGGCTGGTCTGTGGGGGTGGGTGGGTGGAGTGTGTAGCAGCTGCCTGCATGGCCATGGTAGCCACGCTGGGAGTCAACCATTTTAATATCTACCCACACACTCCAACTGTGTGGGTGCTCCGCGGCAGAGCCATGTGGCGGCGCCCGATCTCCTCATCACCTTGCTCATTTGAAAACACCTAGTATTTGCATTGGTAAACATCTTATGATGAAGACTCCCCTTCCATTTTGTCATTTTACTGTTGAATGGAACTCATGAGCTTATTATAACAATGAAAATAGTTTCCCCGTACTACTACCTCACTGAGCCTCTGCATGTCATTCACTAGTGAGAATATTTTATCTTCCAGAGGATTTAACAAACAAGTTAAACGATATCTTACAATTGTAAGAACCCAGAAACATCATTAAACTCAAATTCTCATACCATAGTTCAATAAGCAAGGGGAAAATATAGAATTCAAAAGGGAATTTTGCTTGCAAGGAAGGATTCAAGGAGTTAAACCTAACCTGTGGTGGATTCAAAATTGCACATGAAATTTGACTATGAATCCATTCGTAGATTGTAAACCCCTCTGGGCTGGTGCCTGTTCAGTGTCAGGCACATACTGGTACTATATGAATAAATAATAATAATTTGACTGCAGATCAAATTTGCAAAATATCTGCAGTTTGGTGGCGGAGAATTGTTATCTAAACTTGTACTTGACTTAAATGTTTGTTTGGGCATACAAACTGTTGTGAAAATTTGACCCAATGGGCTAAATTATAGAGTTATAGTCTGTTCATCCTTCTACTAGATTGCAATATTTGGTCAGCATGCTATTTGATGAAGGTGTAATTTCTGATTCTGTGACATAGTGAGTTTTTTTTTTGGTTTTAAATTAGATATTGAAATACATTTTGCAAAAGTGAGCAAACGTTTGTGGGTTAGGCTATGGTGGACATGTGTTAAGTTTGTGGGATGGGCTACTGTGGACATGTATTAAAGTCCCTGATAGCATGGGATTTTTTCCTATAATTATTATATAGGAAATAATATAATATAATTATATTATATTGTGTGATGGGGCTACTATGGACAAATGTCCACATGGGCTACTGTGGACATGTGTTAAAGACCCTGATAGCATGGGATTTTGTCCCTATAATTATTATATGCTGTAAAGAAAACCTCAAATTCTTGGTATCCTGTTAAACTAGGTTTCAAAATTAAATTAGGCCCTCCCTTGTTATTAAGCTTTTAGCTGGATCTTTTCCGAAGAAAACATCATTTTGCCAAATCATACCATCAGCAGTTACTTTTTACTGCCACATCAGTGTTTTTCAGCAGAGATACATTAAGTCCCCAAAGCCTGTTCTGACACAAAAATGGTGTGAAAACTTTGAAATCCCTTAATGGATTTCACAGCTTGAGATTATATTCCTTAACAGATTTTTTTTTTGTCTATTAGGGGAACATTAAAGTGAAAAAACCTAAAAGCAAATAGGGATAGTGATGGATTGTTAAAATGCAAGGCCTATTTTAAATTCTAAACAAAGCAATAGATACAGATCAACTCCAACCCAAAGATCCCACGCTCCCATTGATATAAAACGAACAAACACCCAGCCAAAGAATTCCAAATCATTTTTATTCCACTGGTGAGTAAGTCAACAGCTGAAGATATTTAAGTGGGTGCAGCAATGCACCCTCACACCTTACCAAATGGAACTCAGTTTACTGTCAGTTGTTTCTCCCTTTCTTTTAACAAGAGCTGAAAGAAATAATTAATAATAATAATAATTAATAATTAATAATAAATAATAAAACAGATATAGCCATCAAATTCACCTGCTTCAGATGTGTCTGGATGAACTGGATATGAATAACTATTTGTTCTCATCTTGTTTATTTGTTTCAAGCATTCATTTTGGGTATTTAGGCATCATTATTTTGGTAATTTTGGTCCCTGGAGTGATTGTAATAACTGAAATGTCCAAAGAAACAAATATGCACATTTTATTTGGTGGTGTGAATACTTATTTGGGTATTTGGAAGACTATCCAAATAATATTCATGAATGTGAAATTTGTTGTTTGCTTCAGCTTGACATTTAACATACATCTAGATGATATTAAAATACATGTTTATCAAACTGCCAATCTTGTGCTTTTTGGACATGTCACAGTCCTCCATTTCTGCTTACTTCTGGGTAAACATGTAAACCTTAGTGATGTCGCATGCAAAAAAATACAGATATATGAGGGAAGAATTTTTTTAAATATTAGACAGCTAAAGCATAACAAACTCTGAGTCACCCTGGTGATACTTTTCAGACCCAACAATCATAGCTGCACATTATCTCCAAGACCAGATCAAGCTGAAGTGGCTCTGTGGCTTGGACAGTAGCTTATAGGCCATTTTTACACAGATGGCCTCCCTCCCTGCTCGGTTTTCAGGCGGGAGTGTGTGTGGGGGGGGCGTCCATGTACATGGCCAGCGGTGGGTGGGTGGATGGATGTCTGCTTGGTGTTCGCCCGTGTGAACACGTTGTGCAGACTTATCCCACTTTGGGTAAGGGTGCTATGTGCTACATCTTCCCTGGCCTTCTTCCAAGGATGCAGGGCATAACAGACAGCTGCCCGCTCGATGATGGGGTGAACATCTGGTGGCTGTTAGGCACATGATGTGCAGCATCATATGGCAGCAGTGACCGATGTGGGGTAAGACTGCCGAAACTGCAGTAAGTATCTTGTGCGGATGCACCCAACCAGAACACATCACACACTAGCTACACCCACATAACAGTGACTAAGCTGCAGACTAGCCAACCAGACAGAACACCCAACGTACTAGTGGAACACTAGTCATACACAAGGAACACTCAGCATAATAGACACACAAAAAGAACACACAGCACTCTAGCAGAACACAGGTCTCATAAACAGAATACACAACACAATTACGCCAAGCACAGAAATGGATCACACAATATAATATATGGACATTAGCCACAAAAATGGAACCCCTATCACATTGGCCAAACATACCGTGCACAAGCCAAACTCACAGCATGCAAGAACACACAACAACACAGCAGCTATACACACAAAATAGGCTTGAAATCCTGCACAGGGTTTTCAGCCTTCTGCATAGGAGTCAGAAGGCTGGAAAGCTTGCCCAAACCTTCCATTCATTAACATAACAGTTGACAGGCTAGAAAGTCTGCACAGGATTCAGCTCTGTTGCCAACTTAACTGCCTCACCTATAATCAAGTCAACAAAGTATTAGCTTTTAACTCCAGATAAACTACAGCAAGCACCAGATCTACAGAAAAGACACCTCTCTGTTAAGTTTAATGTAGCTACCCAGTATATACCCAGTAAGAGTCAGCCATTGACAATGTATGGTCTGACTGCCAAAGAAAAAATTCAGCCAGAGCCAAATTTTAAATCCTTTTGTATAAAAAGTTATGGAGGGAAGCCAAACTTTATCTCCAAAATCACTTAGAAAATTCAAGGAGCTCATATTAAATTTCATATAAACAGGCCACCCATTTTTAAAGACAGACAGATGTTTATACCCCATTTTAAAGACCATTTCAGAACAAAACCCTAACTATGCAGTTACTACCATAATAATGCATCATCAGCATCATCAAATAATAATTTTATTTATATAGCGCCCCCTGCCTTACATGGCACTCGGAGCACTTCACAAAGTATAAAACAATATAAACAGTATAAAACAATTTAAACCAATTCAAGACAAAATTAAAACAATAATAAAAGACCTTTTAAAATAGAGGAAGGAAAAAGGGAGGGCAAAGTACATTAAGGGAACCAGCAGCGGATCCTAAAAGCACATGGAAAATAAGTATGTTTTCAGGTGCCTTTTAAAGGTAAGGAGGGAGGAACTGAGACGGACATCTGGAGGAAGCGAGTTCCCCACCAAGGGGACCACCACAGTAAAAGCGGTGGTTTCTGAGTGCAGATACCCCTCAGTATGAGACTCCAGAAGTAGGTCTTTAATATAGCCAGGATTTAAATAGTTCAGGGCTCTAAAAACCAGCAGCACAATCTTAAACTCAATCTGTCACTCTGCAGGCAGTCAGTGCAGAGAACACAGGGTGGGCATAATATGATCATGGCTGCCTAAACAAGTTAGCTGCCATGCTGCCATGTTCTGAACAAGCTGCAAACAATGGATAAGCACTGCTGGTAGCCCATAGAAGAGGGAATTACAAATATCAAGCCTCATAGTCACCAGGGCATGGGTGACACGAAGTGTCATTTTTCGTTATCAGTGGCATTATTGATACTGATTTCCAATGTAGATTTTGTTTTTGGTATCATTTTAATTGTCGTTAGTGTGCCAACAAGACCGGAAACGATACCGATACCAAAACCAGAAATGGAACTTCGATTGGCTGTGTGGTGGTAGTGTGGTGTGTGGCTGACTGGCTGCGTGTGTGTGTGTCTGCGTATGTGTGTGTGTGTCTGTGGTGGTGTGTGGGTCTGTGTTTTTTGCCTGATGGAAGGAAGCAGGAAGAAGGTCCAGGTAGATGAAGCCATGGAGGAGGTGGTTGAGGCTGAACCATCGCATGAGTTGTGGAGTTGGGCTCCTCATCAGAGGAGGAGGAAGACAGAGGAGGTGCCAGGTTTGTAAAAATTGTTTTTCTTTCTTTCTTTAGTTTTCCATAGAACTTAGAGGAGGGAGGGACAAGAATAGTGTTCTTTAGAGTGAGGTGCAGCCATAGGTGGGTGGGCAGTCAGGCATGAGCAGCAGCAGTAGCAGCACAGGTAGTAGCACCTCAAGACATTCCAGGGTCTCAACTTGCATGATAGCACTCCAGGAGGGGCAGGACTTGTGTGTGTTTGTGTGTGTGCCAGAGGGAGAGAGCGAGTCTGTTGCAGCAGCAGCAGTGGGTATCACCAGGCGGCAGTGCAGGAGCAGGCACATGGGCTGGTGGACAGACAGGGAGGCTGGCAGGTGGGCGGGCAGTCGGGCATGAGCAGCAGCAGGAGCACTGGTACCAGGGTTCGAAGATGTGCCACGGTCTCAACTTGCAGACAGCACCTCAGGAGGTGGTGTAGGTGGGAGAAAGGGAAAAAGGCAAGGAGGCAGCAGCACCATCCATCCAGCTGGTGTGGGGAAAAGGGTATTGGGCTGGGAAGGACTGGAGGCATCACCAGGATTGCATAATATTACTAATATCTATCTAATATCTATATCCTAATATTATCTATATAATATGGACAGGGGGAGACAGACATAGGAAGGGAAAAGGAAAACTATGAGGTATATCTACTATCTAATCTATATTTTATCTATTCTATATCTATAATCTCTCTCTCTCTCTCTCTCTCTCTCTCTCGGTAGTATATCTGTACGTCTCTACTCACTCTGTATGTCTCTACTCTCCACTCCATCTCCGTGTTGCTGTTATCTACCCCCCACTTCCTGGTCTGCTCTCCTCCTTTTTGTCTGATTTTTTACTCCTGGCTCACTTTTTCCCTCTCTGACAACATTCCCAACCTGATCCTTAGGGACTTTAACATTCATACTGATGTCCCCTCCCATCCTAGTACTTCCCACTTCCTCTCTTACCTCTTCTTTTGACCTCTGGACCCACTGGTCTACACACCATAATGGCCACTCCCTCAACCTTGTCTTCTCTAAAAACTGCTCTGTCTCCGACCTCTCTTTTGACGCCCTCCTCATCTCTGACCACCATTTTGCCATATTTCATACATCCCACTCCCTTCCCCCCCTCACCCCTCTCTTTCCATGACTTTCAATCTATTAATCTCTTGAACTTTGCTTCCTCTCTTTCCCCCCTTCTCTCATCAGTCTCTTCTGTCTCCTTGCCTGACTCTGCTGTCTCTGCCTTCTGTGCTTCTCTGTCCTCTATCCTAGACTCCCTCGCTCCCCTCTCCTCCCACCCTACTCGCTCCTTCAACACCCGATGCTGGCTCACACCCGCCATATGTCACCTCCGTTCCTGCACTTGTGCTGCTGAGTTCCTCTGGTGGAAAACTCACAGGCATGCTAACTTTCTTCACTTTAAGTTCTCCCTCTCTTCCCTCAGCTCTGCCATCTCCCGCTCTAAACAGCACTACTTTGCTACCCACGTGAGCCCCGTCGCCTCTTCTCAACCTTTAATTCCTTCTCAAGCCCCCCTTCCTACACTTCCCTCTTCCCTCACTGCTCAGGATCGCACCTCATTTTTCACTAACAAGATAGATAAACTCTGCCTTGATATTGCTTCCCACTCCTCTCCATCCCCCTTGCTTCCCCCCTTCTCCACCCCTAGCCTCCCTCCCTCCTGTCTTCCTTCCCCCTAGTCTCCCTTGAGGAAATCACCTCCCTGTTCCAACCATTCCACTTGCCTCCTTGATCCTATCCCTTCTCACCTCCTGACCTCTATCACACCCATTGTCTCCCCATCCCTCCTGCACATAGTCAATTCCTCCCTCTCTACTGTCTCCTTTCTCTCTACCTTCAAACGTGCCACTGTTTTTCCTATCCCCAAGAAGCCTACCCTTCTGATCCCTCTAATTACAGTCCCATCTCTCTCCTTCCTTTTATCTCTAAGCTCTTGGAACGTGCTGTGTACATCCATTGCCTTGATTTCCTCTCCACCAACTCCTCCCTTGACCCTCTCCAATCTGGCTTCTGCCCCCTCCACTCTACTGAGACTGCTCTTGCTAAAATAACTAACAACCTTCTCTTAGCAAAATCCAATCACCTCTACTCCATCCTTGTCCTCCTCAATCTCTCTGCTGCTTTTGACACTGTCAACCACTCTCTCTTACTTGACTCCCTCCACTCCCTTGGTTTCCGTGACTCAGTCCTCAACTGGTTCCCTTCCTACCTCTCTGACCGATCCTTCAATATGTCTCTTTCTGGTGCTTCCTCTACTTCTCTTCCCCTCTTGGTTGGAGTTCCCCAAGGCTCTGTCCTTGACCCTCTTTTCTCTCTATATACTGTGTCTCTAGGCAAACTCATTGAATCTCATGGCTTCCAGTGTTATGATTTAATTGTATGTAATATACTATGAGAATTAATATACTGGAACCAATGACCATATTTGAAAATGCATGTAACTATTGTACCAAAGCTCTGAATTATCTGTACTGATCCAGTAGGCAGGATCTCTAGAAATAGCCAGGTAGGCTATGTGTGGGAAATAATCTCACATGACTTTCACAAACTCCCAACCACATCATCATGTCTTGCAAGACCAGTGATTTACATCATATTGCTGACCAACCGCACCCAGCCTGGAACAAAGCACTGACAAAGACTAAACCAAAGGGGCTTGATGAGAGGGTGCTTGAACACCCCTGAAGAATATCTCCTTCACGCCTGGAGGGGAAGGAGGAGATGTTTCTGCTCAGGGAGTTGCCAACTGACAAGCAGAAGCCATTCAAGCGGCCATCACCCTTTTTGCACCAGCACAGATGATAAAGGCATATCTACTCCCTGCCTGAAGGGAGGGAAAAAGATGTCCTGTTATCAAGTGCCCACCCTGACTAACAAACAAACTGGGAATGTGACCATTAGCACCCAGGCTCCAGATGGATGGGAAAGGGAGATGACAGCCAGACTCTGTAAGATGAATACCAGCAAGCACATTGCACAATCAAGCACCCTGGAATATGCATACTGAAGAACATCTTCTCCCCAAAACACTATAAAAGACTGAAGCAGAGACCAGAACGTTGTCTCAGCGCTTGGCATCTAACTTGGTGTTCGTGGGCTGTTGACCCTTTCCGGGACCCCTCCATAGGGGGTCCTACAACCCTATCTCCTGCTCCTGACAGATGACATCCACCGTTTTGAGCTTTCAAGACATGTAAGACTGACTTTGGGTGTGGGATATTTTATAGCTAGGTAACTGCTGCTGGATCATTACAGACTGGGCTTTATAAATGTGTGAACAACTAAATAAATCTATAACTATGATTTAAGATCCCTTCTATGTGAATCTCTCATATGTGCAAACCAGGGTGTGTGGGTCCCCTGATCCAAAGAGAGCTAATTCCCTAAATCCTAACACCAGTATCATCTGAATGCTGATGATACCCAACTCTATCTCTCCAACCCCCCCCTTCTCTCCCTCTATGCAGTCTCGCCTCACTAACTGCCTCTCTGACATTTCTGCCTGGATGTCTCATTGTTTAATAGGGCTAAAACTGAACTCCTCATCTTCCCCCCTAATCCTTCCTCTCTCTCTGCCTTCTCTATCTTCGTTGATGGGGTCAGCATCCAGCCTGTCCCTCAGGCATGTAGCCTAGAGCTCATCTTTGACTCCTCCCTCTCCTTTGTACCTCAGACCGATTCTGTTGCCAAATTCTGTCATTTCTCTCTGCACAACATTGCTAAGATCCATCCTTTCCTCATTGTTTCCTCTGCTAAAACCCTGGTCCATGCCCTGGTCATCTCTTGCCTCGACTATTGCAACCTCCTTCTCACTGGCCTTCCTCGCTCTCACCTTGCTCCTCTCATTTCTGTTCATAACTCTGCTGCCAAGGTCATCCACCTTGCCCGCTGCTTTGACCACATACAACCCCTCCTCTCCTCTCTCCACTGGCTCCCTCTTCCTGAACGCATTCTGCACAAACTCCTGGTTTTTACCTATAAGGCTCTTCATGGCCTTGCTCCCACCTATCTCTCAGCACTCATTTTCCACTACACTCCTGTCCGGGAGCTCCGCTCCTCCTCTGCCACCACTCTCGCCTGCTCATGGCTCCCCTTCTCCTCAAAACACATCTGCCCCTTTTCCCTGGCAGCCCCCCATGCCTGGAACTCCCTCCCTGAACACATTCACTCAGCTTCCTCCCTCCAAATCTTCAAATCCCTCCTCAAAACCCACCTCTTTCATCAAGCTTTTCCTGGCCCCTCATTCCCCTCATCCCCTTGCTGACTTATCCTGAATAATCATATCTTGTATAACATTAAATGAGTTACTACAACTTTGTAACTAAGCCAAGCACATGCACCTGACACCTCACAAGTTTGTGTATGTATCTTTGTCTCTTCCTCTGTTCCCCCCCTTTTGCCCCCCCAGTTGTCTCTCTTAGATTGTAAACCTGCTGGGGCAGGGACTGTGTCTCTTTCTTACAGTTGTAAAGTGCCAGGTACATTGCTGGTGCTATATAAATGCTTAACAACAACAACAACAATAATAATTAATTAATCATTCTTATTAATAATTAATAATAATAAATAAATAATATATGTACAGGGGGAGACAGACGGGAAGAAAAAAAGATAAAGTGTAAGGGTTTAAGGAAAGGTAAGGTAGGGTATGACTGTATGAGGGCTGGGGAAGATTTTTAGTGCAAGTACCAGAGTTCTGTAAATGCAACCTGACAGAGCAAGAGCTAACATGGAACAAGAGTCAAACAGCCTGGCCCTGCAATATAAAGGGTTGCAGTGCCCTCCCCAGAGTCTCCATGATTGGTTCTGGGAGGCAGGAGGCATTGACGAATCACAGGGTGGCATGCAACTGCCTGGGACCTGCTTGCACTGCTCATTGGCCAGAGATACATCCATCAGGTCCTTGCTGACTGCTTGTCCCTCCCATCACAGGCCCAGTTCAAGAGCTCAGCACTGTTTCTGGCTCTGAGATGTCTACTCCCTCCTCCCCTCTCCACATTTTCCCTCCAAAAACAACTCCCAGGCAATAACAAAGTGAATAACAAAAACAACAGTCGTTATTGATTTTGTTATTATTTTTGTCATTATCATTATTGTAATAATGATAATGAAAACAAAGATGATGTTATTGTTATCAATATAACAAAAATGAAGTGCACACCCCAAGTGTTCTGTAAACACAACCTGACACAGCAAGAGATAACAGAACAAGAGTCAAACAGCCCGGTCCTGCAATATGAAGGGTTGTAGTGCCCTCCCCAGAGCCCCCATGATTGGTTCTGGGAGGCAGGAGGCATTGACCAATCATAGGGTGGCATGCAACTGCCTGGGACTTGCTTGCACTGCTCATGGGCCAGAAATTACATCCATTAGGTCCTTCCCCTCCCATCACAGGCCCAATTCAAGAGTTCAACACTGTTTCTGGCTCCAAGATGTCTTCTTCCTCCTCCCCTCTCCACATTTTCCCTCCAAAAACAACTGCCAAGCAATAACAAAGTGAATAATGATAACGACAGTCATTATTGATTGTATTATTATTTATCTATGTTATTGCCATAATATAACGATAACTAGATTTGTCATTATCGTTATCAATATAACGATAAAGAAGTGCACACCTCTATCAACAACCAGGATGGGCACAGGTCGGAGGCACACACAGTGGGTTTCAACTATCCCAGCAGCACACGGACTTCCTCGTCATCAGCCACATTGAGGTCAACCGGGGGAATGCAGTCCCTCATGATTCCGTGGCTCTCTATGTTGAAAGGCCCAACAAGTTCCACCCAGAGTCCCTCTATCTTCTCTGCAAAGAATATAGAAAATTTCTCCCAGCGCTCTACTGAAAAACCTGTAGACAGATTGAGAACCTGGATTAACCAGTCAGTGCACAATGCAAAACAGCTGCACCAGTCTGTTGCCTGCACTGTCTATGCCCGAGGACAAGGACATGTGCTTGGCCTCAGTAATGGCCCTTCTGTACACCCACATGTACTCTTTGTACAGCTAAAGATCAGCCTCCAGAAAGCTCCTCAGGCATCCTCTCCAATTATAGCACAGTGGTCTGTGGACTGTTAAGACAACCAGAGTCTGGTGAGGAGTCAGGAAATCGAGGACCCCCTCTAAAATCGAGGACCCGCCTGGCCCCAAGCCTTTTGATATTTCGGCGGAACTGTAAGACCTGGCTGTTTGCCCAGGCCTTTGGGAGGGAGGGGAGGGGGGGTGATTTTTAATCCCCCACCTATATATTTATTTATACCACCTTGTCTTATTAATATGTTTTATATTTGTATTTTAAAAAGCGTTTTAAATTGTTTTATTGTTGTTAACCGCCCCGAGCTGCTGTGCAGGATGGGGCGGTATAGAAATCTATTAAATAAATAAATAAATAAAATAAATAAATAAATAAATAAAAGCTGAAAATAGCTGTCAGTGAGCCTGTCAACCCCCTAGTTGGAAGGGGCAGATGCATTTACTCCAGCGCTAATAATGAGATTGCTGAAATTGGCTGGATTTAACAGTCTTCATGGTTGTACAACAATAGATTGACTACAGTGCCATCAGCTGGGTAGGCCAGCACCCACACTGAAACACATGAGGTAATGGTTGGACCACCCAACAGGGGTGACCTGAACATCCGAAATTGAAAACGCAGCACAAAAATGAGGTAAAGCACTCAACCAGTGCTATGGGTGCTTTCCTGGGTGCTCTGGGTAAAACCCAGAAATGCCATCACATCCAGGAACTCAGAAGCTGGACTCCCAGAGATACCACTGCCATGCACATTAAAGTCCCCCAGGACAACCAACCTAGGACACTACAACAATAATGCTGGCAACAGCTCCAGGAACTCGACGCCAAATCCCCCCATATTACCTGGGGGTCTATATACCAGCAGGGCCATAAATCTTGGACCTACCCCATTGGCACAGGACACATCCAGGCACTCAAATGTCCCCACCTCTGCTGTGGGCCACCTCATGCATTGCAGGCAGGATGAAAAAATCAAGGCCACCCCCCACTTCTTTGTTCTTCATGAAACTGGGGGATCACTGAGAAGACTGGCAGGACTAGCTGTGCCAAAATAGGGTCAGTGGCATCATCCAGCCAAGTCTCAGTTATACATGCCAGGTCTGGGTGACACACTGCAATAGAATCACAGAGAGTGTTGGCTTTATTCACCACAGACCTGGCATTAGTCATCCAGACCCTCATGTAGGAGGAATACAACTAGCTCATTCCACCTTGGCCCTTTAAGGTACTCACAATGGGCTCCACAGCAATTTTCCAAAGGCATCTAAAATGGAACACCTTCCTCAACCACTGCAACTCTCCCCTTCACCCTGATTTCCCCCCTGATTAATATAATAATTAATATATATTTATTGGCAAAAACAAAACCTTAGGTTGCATTATGAATTCTGTACAAATCTCTTACAAATTCAAATGCTCAAAAGTTGGGAAATACAAGTTTAGACAATATTCCAAAATGATTATTTGTTGTGTATTATTATGCATTACAGGGAGTGATTTTTTTCAAGGAACTTGAGGTTGCAAGCTGGCATTACAACTATTAATTATTTATATAGCACAAGCAGTGTTCCTGGTGCACAAAAGTCATGATTAGAGACATGTGCCTGCCCTGAGGGGCTTACAATGTAGGATGGAAAGGGAGGGCAGACAAGCATGAGGGAAACATAGGGGGAGATGGGGATACATTCAAGAATTTGCAGGTGCATATGTTTGGCTTAGTTACACTGGGAGGAGGGGGACCCTGGAGGATAAGACAGCATAACATTGCAGCATTGCAAAATGTTACGGTTGAACTATTGGCTCTCTAATCCCTAATACTATGTTTAAACTACAATACAACAGTGGGTGTTAACAGAAGTGATGCTGGCTCGGCGGTGGCCCAATCTGGCACGGGGAGGAAAAGTGCTGCAGACACGGTCCAGACTGAGTCATGCTGCTGAACAAACATGCTGGCGACTGGGTCACCAGGGAGGACAGGTTAACACAAAAATGTGTGGCTGGCTGGCCCCACCCCCGTGTTTCACTCAGCACCTTGTCTCCCACCATGATGATCAGCCATCATGGTGAATGACAGCCAGTCACAACTGCTGGCCATGGCAGATGCAATCTGGGCTGGGTCATGGCAGGCCACAACAGAAGTAGTAGCCTGCTGTGGCTGGTTTTGCCCTGATTGGATGGACCTTAGCCCGGGCTGTGACTCAGAGACTTTTTGGGGTCACAGCCTGAGCTAGCTGCCAACACGGCTCAGGGCAATCCTGGGACAACATCTGGCAGGTGAGGTCTGGGCCAGATCAGGACAAAGTAGGCCACAGTGTAAGTTTATCATGTTTATCATGTTTGTTAACACCCAATGTCTGTAATCCATCAAATCCTGGATCGCCCCCTGCGGTCATTGGGAGGTGCTCTCCTCAAGGTGCCCTGAGTTGCTCAGGGGACCACAATGAGGAGGGCATTCTCGGTGGCTGCTCCACGGCTGTGGAAAGTCCTGCAGCTAGAGTCCCATTTGGTCCCGGATCTCCCCTGTTTTCAATGTAGGTGTAAGACCTGGCTCTTTCGCCTGGCCTTTGGTGGGGAGGATGGGTAGGGTGGGGTGGGGCGTTGGATTAAGGGTTAGGATCTGTTTTATTCCTCCTACTGTGATGATTTTATGTTTTTAATGTTTTATTATGGTTATAAGTCACCCCGAGCCACTGTGCGGGAGGGGCGGGGTATTATTATTATTATTATTATTATTTTATTTTATTTATTAGCATTTATATAGCACCAGCGATGTACCTGGTGCTTACAAAGAATAAGATAGACATGGTCCCTGCTCGAGAGCTTACAATCTAAAGACAGGGGGAGGGAAGACAAGGAAGGGGGAAACAGTGGGAGAGACAAGGGATGCAACATTCCTGAGGATGTGAGAGCTCAGGTACACATTCTTGGCTTGTAAATTCGGAGTTTGCAGCTAATAGGTGGGTGATAATCCTGGGTGGGGATGCTTATCAGGAGTTAGGAAGGGCGGAGCAGAAGAGATGGGTTTTGAGGAGGGACTTGAAGGTGTGGAGGGTGGGGGCAAGGTGGACAATGGCAGGGAGGGAGTCCCAGGCATGAGGGGCATCAAGGGAGAAGGGACAAAGGCAGTTGGAGGAGCAGGGGAGGCATGGGAAGGTGAGGGAGGGGATGGAGCAGGAGTGGAGTGCTTGAGCAGGGGTTCGGAGGGAGATCAGGGCAGAGAGGTAGGGAGGAGTTAGGTTGTGAAGGGCTTTGTAGGTGAAGATGAGGAGCTTGTGCAAAATACGCTCAGGAAGAGGGAGCCAAAGGAGATGCTGCACGTGGTCAAAGCAATGGACTAGGTGGATGATCCTGGCAGCAGAGTTTTGAACAGAGATAAGGGAAGAAAGGTGGGAGCGGGGAAGGCCAGCGAGGAGGAGCTTACAATAGTCGAGGCATGAGATGACTAGGACATGGATGAAAGTTTTGGCAGAGGAGACAAACAGAAAAGGGTGGATCTTGGCAATTTGTGGAGGGAGAAGCGGCAGGATTTGGCAACGGAGTCAATGTAGGGTTTGAAGGTAAGGTGTGAGTCGAAGATGAAGCCCAAGCTGCGAACTTGGGGGACAGGGAGGATGGAGACCCTGTCAATGGCAATTGACAGGGAAGAGGGAGAGGAAGGATTGAGAGGGAAAATAAGGAGTTCAGTTTTCACCATGTTCAGTTTGAGTTGGTGTTGAGACATCCAGGTGGAGATATCGGAGAGACAGTTGGTGAGACAAACTTGAACAGAGGGGGAGAGGGAAGGAGTGGAGAGTTAGAGTTGAGTGTCGTCAGCGTATAGGTGGTATTGGAAGCCGTGGGAGGCAATGAGTTTGCCTAGAGATTGGGTGTAGATAGAGTAGAGGAGTGGGCCAAGGACGGAGTCTTGGGGAACCCCGACCAAGAGGGGTAGGGAGGAGAAGGGGGAGGAGTTAGGAAGAGACACATTGAAGGAGCGGTCCGAAAGGTAGGAGGAGAACCAGTCAAGGACAGAGTCCCAGAATCCAAGGGAGTGGCGCGATTCAAGCAGGAGCAAGTGGTCAAAAGTGTTGAAGACAGCAGAGAGATCAAGGAGGACAAGAATAAAGGCGGTTGGGTTTAACCACAAGAAGATCGTTGGTGATCTTAGCCAGAGCAGTTTCAGTGGAGTGAAGGGGGCGGAAGCCAGATTTGAGGGGGTCAAGGGAGGAGCTGGCGAGTGGAGGTCAAGGCAACTGGAGTAGATAATCCATTCAAGGAGCTTGGAAGCAAAAGGGAGGAGTGAGACAGGACGGTAATAACAGGGTTCAGAGGGATCCAGAGTGGATTTTTTGAGGATGGGGGAGACAGTGGTGTGTTTAAAGACAGAGGGGATGGAACCAGTAGAGAGGGGGAGGTTGATGATGTGCAGGAGGGGAGGGGCGACGGTGGAGGCAATGGAGGTCAGGAGGCAGGAAAGAATGGGGTCCAGGGGGCAAGTGGAGGGGTTGGAGGAGCAGAGCAGGGAGGAGATTTCCTCAAGGGAGGTGGAAGGGAAGGAGGACAGGAGATAGGTGGGGGGAGGAGGGAGAGGGGAGGAGTAGCAGGGGGAGAGAACTTGGAAGCGATATCCAGGCAGATCTTGTCAATCTTAGAGGTGAAAAAGAGAGCAAGATCCTGAGCTGAGAGAGAAGAGGGAGGAGGAGGAGGACAGGGGGGTTTGAGAAGGGAGTTAAAGGTGGAAAAGAGGCGGCGAGGGTCCCGGGAGCAGGACTCAATGCGGGAAGCATAGTACTGCTGTCTAGCAAGGGAGATAGCAGATTTGAACAATGAGAGGCAGAATTTGAAGTGGAGGAAGTCGGCGTGGTAGTGGAATTGTGCCAGAGGCGTTCTGCAGCCAGGGTGTGAAATAAATAAATAAATAAATAATACGCAACAAATAATGATTCAAAAAATATCTCTTTGCTTAACTTGCATGTTAGACTATAAGCTCCTTTGGGTAGGACTGTTTCTCTCTCTGTGTATGTACATGTAGGGGCGTAGCTTTATTAGGGACAGATAGTGCAGCTGCACCAGGGTCCACAAACATGGAGGGAGGGGCACACTCCCGGGTCCAGCTGTGTTTCCTGTGGCTGGGAGGCAGGCAGAGGGAGCCCATTCTAACTTCTCCACCAGGGCCCATTCCAACCTAGCTAATTATGTCATTGTGTACATAACTTAGCACAATAAGTTCCCAATTTCAGGCAAAGCTTCTAGATACTAGATGATAGTCAGGCTGAGGGACCCTAATTTATAATGCAAATATTGTTCTATGAGTGACATTAAAACCTTTCTTTTATTTCAGTCTTGTCTGTATCATCTTTCTACTCGATAACATTTTTAGGGGAAAGTGTCATCTGTTCCTTCTCTTCATTCCCCATTTGAAGTCAGCCCAATGTGCAGTAGCAGTAAAAAAGCAAACAGAATGTCAGGAGTTATTTGCAAAGGAAGAGAGAATAAAACTGAGGATGTCATAATGCCTCTATACAAATCGATGGTGCGACTGCACCTTGAATATTGTATGCAGTTCTAATCACCCCATCTCAAAAAAGACATAGCTGAACTAGAAAAGGTACAGAGAAGGGCAACGAGAATGATAACGAGTATGGAACGGCTTCCATACAAAGAGAGACTTGACAAGCTGGGTCTCTTCAGCTTAGAGAAGAGAAGACTCAGAGGGGACATGATAGAGGTTTATAAAATCTTGAGTGGTATGGAACGAATAGATAGGAACAGTTATTTACCCTCTGAAATAGTACTAGAACTAGGGGACACTCCATGAAACTAGTTACTGGCAGATTTAAAACAAATTAAAGGAAGTACTTTTTCACTCAATGCATAATTAACCTATGGAATTTGTTGCCAGAGGACATTATCAAGGCCAGTAGCATAGCTGGGTTTAAAAAAGGACTGGATAAGTTCTTAGAGAGTAGGTCCATTAATGGCTAATATCCAAGTAGCTTTACGAGATGAACTTCTTACTGTCGGGAGCTGGGAGTGAACAACAGGGAATGGATTGCCCATTGTGACTGTTAGTTCTTCTCTCATGCAATCGAGATTGGCCGCTGTCGGAGACAGGATGCTGGGCTTGATGGACCATTGGTCTGACTCAGTATGGCACTACTTATGTTCTTATGTTCTTAGTCACAGGTATTGAGTTGTCCCTGTGTTGCTACAGGGGCTGTGCCCTTCTCATCAGTCTTAAATCTTTTGGATGTAGTTCCTTCATCAGCACAAGTTAGGATTGCCTAGATGGCCCTAAGCTTCTGCATGGCTGCTATTCCTGCTAAGGGTCTTCCAACAGTTGAGTAATAGGTTTATGGGAAACCCTATGCACTAGAGTATTTGCAGGAAGGATTAAAAGCAGAAAAGGCCTTCTGAGGATATTTGCTAGGGTGATGAGAGGAGAGTGGTCTGCAAATGGGTTGGAGGGTGACCATGAACTGGGCCCTAACTCATTTCTTTGGGCTTGATCTATAACAGGGGTGGGCAGAGTTCCCTTCTCCAGGAGCCACATTCCAAAACTTTCACATGTGTCCCAAACAAGGGTGTGTGCACAAAACATTCCTGCTTTGTGACTGACTGGTGAAGCCAGAGCTCTGCAGCCCTGGCTGCTGAGATGCTGAGAAGCAGCTCAGCATTCAACACTGAAACTCAGTAATGAAGACAGGACCATTAAAGCAGTGTGGGGCTCAGGACCAACTCTGGCTGAGAGCCCCACTTGAGCTGCATGTGACTCCTGAGTCACAGCTTGCCCACCCCTGACCTATACACTTCCTACTAGAAGTCACTGGAGCTCAGTCCTTCTTAGGATCAGTCTCTTGACAGACTTCATGTTTATTTGATAGGCAAATTATAATGAACAACAACTGTGGCAGTGTTTCTCAGCCCATGGTGCTGTACCTGCAACTAGCTACTCAGAAAGGGTTAAAGCCGGGTTGTGAAATGAATACCAGCAATGTCATATGGCACATTTACTGAGTCAAGACACTAGTAAAGTTTAAAAATGGCTCCCGAGACCAAAAATGTTAAAAATTACTGAAATTAGAATGATAAGAAATGATGGGAGTCTTTAAACATAACATTAAAGTGTCTCAAACTGTGTTGGGGTATTGGCATGACACTGGTTGTGCCCCGTGTTCAAATGTGCCCCATGTTTAGACATTCACCCAATTACGGAGACAATGGGTGTTCTCCTCCCTCCCTTTCCTCAGAGCGCAGGCACAGCCTCCGACGGATGGGATTTCTAAGCGACCATGAAAGCACTTTCTTCTGTGCTTTGTCTTGAAGAGAAGGGACTAATGTCCCTTGCAGAGGTTGCCTCCCTGAGGGAAATACAAGCAACATTGCAGCGGGAGGCAATTTCAGAAGTGCTTTCATAGCAAACAAATGAAACATTGAGTTTACAACTCCCTTTCAACTCGCACCTTTACTTACGTTGTTCCCTTTGAGGGAAATAATGCTTCTGCTTCATGAGGATAGAGATGGGCAGGAAGGAGCCGGCCAGAGCATACCTGAATCCCCTACAGAAATCACAGTACTCTATTGATCTGATAACCGTAAGTTGATGCAAACACACCGCTCGATATCTTTAAACATAACACTATCTGTTCACGAGGAACAAATGAGCCGAGGTAACAATGCAATTGTGTTCACATCCCGGGTTTACTGGGAGCTCAACAGGTGGGCAAAACAAATGCCATTTTTGCATGGATGCCCCTTCTGCGTGTGCAGGCAGGTGCGCGTTGGGGAAGGGCATCCATGCAAATGGTACAGCGGAGGGTGGGGGGATGGGTGTCCGCCCATGGAAACACCACGGGAGGTGGGTGGAGGTTGTTGTGTGCTCCCGGTGCACACCCATCACCCACCCACGGAGCCATAAAAAAAACACAAGGTGACTTAATGGGTGGAGGTGGGTGGAGATGGGTGTGTGCCTGTGGAAAAGGATGCACACCTATGCCCCCACCCACCACTGTCCGTGTAAAAAAGGCCAGTGTTCAAATCATTATGCTGTTTACATGCAATGCTCAAACATGTGGTGAGGCCATTTGCCATTTTGCCACATGATCAACATTAGGTTTAAAGATGCCCTATGGCTGTTTTTACATGGACCGCAGTGGGTGGGGAGGTTGCTGTTTCGGCATGGTGGGTGTAGGTGGGTGTATGCCCGTTTACATGGAGCATTCTCCGTTCTGTCAGAGGGCTCTGTGGGTGTAGGTGGGTGTGGGACTGGTGTTGGTGGGTGTGCGGCAGGAGCGTGCACACACAAACACCCGTCGCCCATGGCGTTTACACAGGCGCACACCTTCCGCACACTAGGGGTGGGAAACCGGTAGAATCCGGTATCCGATAATGCCGGTATCGGGCGTACCGGCATTATCGGATTCGACCCGGTAATCCGGACCGGGTACCGGATTCCGGGGTACCGGATTTTTCTTGCATTGCAGCCATTTAAAAATGGCTGCAATGTAAAAAAACTGCCCCAGCAAAAA
>QEPC01010852.1:3485947-3508190 GCA_003113815.1 Sphenodon punctatus
AATGGGGACACAGCGCCCCATTGAAACCAATGAAATAAAACCGGTACCGGTATACCGGATTTAATCCGGGAATCCGGTTTTCGTAGAACCGGTAACCGGTAAATCCGGTAACCGGTAATGGGCCCGGGGTCCCACCACTACCGCACACCCATCCCCACACCCACCAGTGGCTGTATACACAGACTGCCCCCCCGCCACACACCCGCCCAAACAGTGGCTGGGGGGGGAGGGTCAGTCCATGTAAAAATGGTCTATGTGTCACAGCAGGGGCTACATACCCAGTTCTTCTGGAGGAGCAGCTAAAGGATTAACTCAGGGGTTGCGCTGTGCAAGGGCAGAGCTAACAGAGAACTCTATCCGTTTTTTGTTTTTGAAAAATCTTAGTAATTACAGAACTTAGGCCACTTTCACATATATTACATTTATACACATGTTTTATTTCACCACATGTTTGGGGCACATTGGAATACTCTGCTGCACATGTTTCAGGCAAGATGCACCTTTTTTTGTGTGGATGACTGGGTGCCCAAATCCTACTTTTACAAGAATGGGTGTTAAAACATGCAAGGATTTTTCACGTGGGAATAGAGGGAATGGGAAAATGTGCGTATATCAGTCCTTCAGGCGGCAGCCATTTTCTGCCAGCACATGGGGAGGGGGGCTAAATATAGACTGGGATATCAGGGATTGAGGCTTGGGCACTGCCAGCGCAAAGGACTAACAGGAGTGGGTACCCCCAACTTACACTGCCTGGACTCCACCCCGCTCATGTAGCTCCCCTGTCCCAGCTCCCCATACTGGGTGGAGGTGGGAGCCCACTCACTTCAACAGCTCTGCCACCCAAGCTGTTTTGGGTGGAGCTGGGATGGGAGGGGGGCAGAAAATGCACCTAATGTGTATGTAAGAATGCTAAAATGCATGGATAATAACATGCCCCTAAGAGGAAACATGCATGGAAAATATGACATGAGAAAGGGGGTGGCAAGTTTTTATGTGCATTTACATTTCTGCATGAGATAAAGGAAGCACATTTCTGGGTATGTGAGAATGTGCCCTTAGTTTGTGCACAGTTTGGGCCTTACTGTTACAGCTTGCTGCCAGCTGTGGTCTTGGGAACAGAGCTATGGTACTGGACATCATTACACCTAAAATATGCATGTGCTGCCTCTTTTCAGAGGTACTTTAACCTTTAATGATAATGTTACATACAGGGAATTATAGTTTCAAGTGGGAATTAAGGCCACTTTTACACGGACGCCACCCACCCACGAACACCTGGAAACACCCATCGGATGGGTGGGAAAGCGTCCATGTAAAAGTCCACGAGTGGCTGGGGGCGCATGCCCGACCCACCCGCCAACACCCGCGGAGCAGCCATGAGGGAGCCGGCACCCTTCATGGGTGGAGATGGGTGTCCAACACCCGAGTGTCAGTGTAAAAGCAAAAACATCCATACCCACGTGACCGGAACGGCGGAGCCCAAGCCCTGGCAAGGCGGTGCAGGGGTGGGCGCCCCAGGCAGAAGGCACAAGAGGGGGTCCACGGCCACTGGTACGGGAGGCCCAGATGGGAGGTATGAGGGGGGGTGTCCAGGAGGTACGAAGGGGGTGCCCTGGTGGGGGGTAAGGGGGAATGTGCCAGGCCATAACACAGCACATGTCTCCCAGCACAGGGCAGGGGACCATCACCAACCACCCCCAGACCGAGGACCCCCAGCCCAGCACATCGCAGGGGCATGGCCCGAGGAGCAGCAGTGATAGCGAAGTGAGCACGAGGGAGCCCCCCCCTAACTGGGATGTCAGGGCCACACCCCAGACCCAGCACCATGGGCCAGGGAACACAGGGCAGGTGGCAGCCGCATAACCCAGTCCCCCATCCCTGCAAGACAGCTCCCAGACAACGGAACACCGCACCACTGGGCTGATGGTCAAGGAGGGCCCCCCAGACAGCAAGGTGAGCAGAAGGGCACCCCAGGGGGGAGAGGGGAGGGCAGGCTCCTCAGGGGTGCAGAGGGGACCAGCAGGACCCGCAGTAACTCCTAATGCACTACCCCCAACAGGACATGAGCATCACCATGGCTACCACATCCACAGGGCGGGCCCCCTGCCAACAAGTTGGTTGGCCCCTCACACGTGGGTCCCAAAAGGGGGAGCCTTGGGCAAGGTAGAAAATCATGGACTTTATACGCGTGTGGGGGTCTGAAAGGGTCCAGCACGACCTGGTGAGCAGCTAAAAGACTAGACAGGTCTATGAAGCCATCACCCAGGAGGTGCAGAGGCAGGGGTACAATAGGGATGTCACCCAGTTCATGCAGCAGGCAAAGGACTTGAGATTGTTGTCCTTGATATGTTTATATCCGGGCCTCAAGTCCGGCTGGGCCATGTGCACATCTGAGTTCCAGGAGGAGCTGGACAAGTTCCTCTGCATGGACGGGGACATCGTGGCCTCCCGCACACACAGCAGTGCCTTCGCCAGGGGCAGATGCAGGGTCAACATGTAACCTCCCCGACTGACCCCACGGAGCAGGTGGGGGAGGTGCCCCTGGCGATGCCAGCCAGGAAGTGGGAGGGGAAAGCCCCATTCCACAGGGGGAGAAGGCACCCTGAGGATAAAAGTGCCAAACCACCACACTCCATGCATGCCCCCAACAACCACAGGCCTACTGGCCACAGGGACAGGGGGCATGCACAGAGAAAGCAGAGACCTGGGACAGCGCCCAGGAAGTAGAGGAACAGGATCCAGGTATGCTCGGTCCAGTGGGGCTGTGTGTGTGTGCAATGGCCTGGACAGAGGCACAGCGGCCAGGGCCAGGGCCCGGGTGCCGGTAAACACTAATGGACCCCCATCCCATTGCAGCACAAGGCAGCCTGGAGGTGAACGAGGTGGAGATCATGGAGGAGGAGGGGAATGAGGCGGGCCCGGCAGCACCATCACCACCAAGGTGGGTGCACCTCCACGGCGGGGCACACCGGCCAAGGGGCCACAGGGGTGCAGGGTGGGGATGGGGGCACCCAGGGGTGTGCAATCACAATCAGAAGGGCCCAACAGGGGTCGGGGTGTTGGGGGCAGGTGGGAGGGGCTCGTGGGCCTCTCAGCGGCCCCCATGGCACACATGACTGTCACGGGCCCCACCTGTGGCGATCAGATGCCGGGGGGGCCATCCCACGAGTGAGAAGGGCAGGGGGCCCCCACAGGGGAGGGCAGAGGGGAGCTGCCACACTATGGGGGCTGTCCCACCAGGCACCCCAGGTTATGGTAACGGGCAGTGGGGCACACAGGCTGGAAGCACTTAGCATGGTGTCCAATCTCTCGTTCACAGACTAGGCGCCCACTCGCATGAGGGGTGCAGCTGCTGGCAGCGTGGAGTGGAACCAGGAGATGCAGGACAGGAACTGGTGCCAGAGGGAGGACCTCGGCAGGGAGCTGCTGGAGGAATCACAATGGTTCCTGTTCATCAGGAGGCACCAGCGCATCTTCAGGAGCCTGAAGGCCCGCTCCACCATGCTGCATGCTGACAACAAGTGCTCATTGAACAGGCGGTGGTCTGGGTTGCGTGCCACTGGATAGGCCCACATGAACCATGGTTTGAGCGGATAGGTGGGGACCCCTATCACAACAGGGGCCATGGAACCCCTGCTATCATGTGGTACAGGTTGGGGGTGATCTCCCTGTTGAACATGCATGCATAGAAGGGGGAGGCACGCAGGATATGCGCATCGTGGCTCCGCCTCAACTGTCCTGTGTAAACAGGTCCCTATGATCCACTACAGCCTTCAGATTGATGGAGAAGGCCTGTTTTCTGTTCATGTAGTCAATCTTTGCATGAGGGGGTCGTATGATGGGGATGTGCCTGTTGTCAATGGCCCTGATGCAATGAGGGAACCCCAGTTCCTTGAACCCATGCATCACCTTCTCGGGATCACGGAACTGGATGACCAGCTCCAAGAGGAGCTCCACAAGCAGGCCACACACATCATGGAGGGCCCTGTTCACGGTGGCGGTGCCCACCCCGAACTGCTCCCCCAGGCTCCTACAGGAATCTGGGGTGGCCAGCCTCTACACTGCCATGGCCACGCACATTTCTAGTGGCAGCGGGAAGTGCATCTTCATGGGGAAGTGGGGTTTGAGGAGCTCCCCCAAGCAGGTCAGGAGGGAGCGGGGAATCTGGAAGTGGTCCGACCATTCCCCGTCCGTCCAGGTGGCCAACATGTTCTCCCATCAGTCGTTGGTGCGGGAGCACAACCAGTGCTGTCGCAGGGTCGATAGGGTCACGCAGCGGGCGTACACATTGAGGGTCCATTGGGCCAGGATGAGCTGGCCTTGCTGGGACACCGTGGAGCCCAACAGGGAATGGCATCGGATGGCTGCCTGCCTCGCCCATCGTACAGTCACCGCCCTCCTGAGGTTTGCTGCCCTCCTCTGCCGTGCCCCCAGAAGGACGGAGCCTTGACCCGGCAGGTGGAGCAGGGCCATCTGCTGTAGCAGCATGTGCAGCAGCAAGAGGGCTGTGCCCAGGAGTTGCAGCAGCATGTCCCTGGCTTGTGGGTACTCGTCCCCTGGCAGCATGGTTCTGCAGCTCCCCACTCCCAGCCACCCCCTGCTGGCACATGCCCTGGCCGCAGCACGCTCCGCTGTGTGTCCTGTGCCCCCGGCCCACTCTCCATTGGTATTGCAGGTGCTCCTCTGTGTCCACCCAGCTCGGTGTTGCTGTTCTCTGTTTGCTGCTCAAACCCATGCTACAGCCCCTATGCCCCACGCCCGACCGCCTGTATCGGGTCGCTCATGTACTGTGTAGACTGGTGGGGTCAGGGCACCGATTGGTGATGCACTGGGGGTGTGCTGGAGCTGCCATTGGTTTCCGGGCCCGGCTGATCATCCCCGCAAGTGCACCGGTCGCATGCCCGCTGGGGGGGATGGGACCGTGCGCACCCCAGGGTACCGCTGCCTCTGCACCTGCACTACATTCCCCCCTGCCATGGTCTGCCTTTGCATGCTGCAGCTGTGCGTGGTGTGGATACAATGCCTGACTCAGCTCTTTGGCCTGGCGCGATGTCCGGCCATGGCCTCACTCATCTTTCGTCACCTGTGCTGGATCCCTTCTGCCCTGTGTGTGCGTTGTGGAGCCCCGGCCCCAGCGGGCTGGCCTATCTCTGGCATGCAAGGCCTCCTGTGGGCGAGGGTAGCCACTCATTATGTGCTCGTCCCAGTCACTGCAGTCCTCCGTCTCCCACCTGTGGCTTCATCAGAGCAGGTCCCACTCCTGCCATGGCCAGTCGTTCTGCAGGGCCCTCACCCGGGGATGTATGGGAGGGATGGTCGCCCTGTCAAGACATGCTGTTGGTGGCCCTCTGGCTGAGCCACAATGTTCAGCTGTTGGTGGGTGACCCCCCTGTTGGTGGAGGATGGCTTTCAGCTCCTGTCGCAGTACATGTGGAAGATGGGACACCGGGTCGGTGCCCCAGCATACTGAGGCCATTCCCTCAAGCTCGGCTTCACCCCCCCTGTGCCAACCTCCTTGGGAGCACCTGACCGCCGTTGTCATGCCGTGGATCACTGCGGAGTTAATGGCAGCTCGCCTGCTGAACGAGCGACCTGGGTTCGGCCTTGCCTTGCTCTCTGGGGGTCCTCCTGTTGCTGCCCTGTACACCGGCAGCCTCCTGCATGCCCGTGGCATCCTGCGCGCACCCTAGGACGTGGGGGCCCTCCTGTGGGTTCTGGAATTGCTGTCCCCCGAGGTTGGTGGCCCACTCTGGACCGGGGATCCCTCTGCTGTGGAGCTTGTAGCCTTTTGATCGGTGAGGGACCTTCCAGCTGTGTGGGCTGCGGCTGCCGGTGTGGATCTGCTCCTTCCCCGCTTCCTGGTAAATACTCATAAGTGCTCCCAAGGCTTCCAAAGGGGCCTGTTCACCTGGGAGGGTCTAGCGCAGGGGTTGCCACCCTGGAAGTGCTCGCTGGACCGTCCATGAGCAGCCCCTCACCGCCACCCGCTCTAGCCACCCTGGTGCCCTGGATGGTGCATTGCCTGCCCTCCCTGTGCCGCCAATCGGGCTGTGCACTGCCATCTGCTTTGCTGCTGTCTGCCGCATGGTTCACTGGACCCCACTGCCCCCTCTGGGTGACCGCTGCTCCTTTCCACTGGGGCTTCCCTAATGCCCTCGCCCGCTATCTGCGAGTGCACCTGTACCCTCCTGTTATGCATCTCTTGCCTGGCCATGGGTCCACCTACCCCCCTGCTCTGCCTCTCTTTTCTTGGGGGGACCCTGTTCCCCAGGCACCAATAAAATGCTGTTCTGTGATGGTCTGTCCTGCCTTGCTTCTCTTGCTGCTGTGGCGGCTGGGTGCCCCCTCCCCTTGGCAGCCCTCCTGCCCCCATCTTTGTGTAGTGTGCAGGGGGTGTGCTTGGTGTGTACTGGTGGGCTCTTGGCCTGTGGGGTGTGTGCCGGTTGTGTCGTGTGTGTTCCCCTGGTGGCTTCCCTGCTGGGCGCTGCTGCCTGGGCTTGCTCAAGGGGTGGTATTGACGGTGGGCAGTCAGCCGGGCACCCCCTGGACTTGCCTATGCATTGGTGTGGCCCTGCACCTCCCCTCTGCTCCCCTCTGCTCCCACTCCCTGTTGGTGTGGGCCGTCTGTGGGGGTGGCAATGGATGGGTAGCGGCAACATGGGCGCTGGGCAGCTGAGCATGAGCAGGGGTTGTGCTGGCTCCGGGCTTTGGTCCATCCAATTCCCCTTCGTGCAGAGGTCTGGGTGCTCTTCCGGGTGGTGACTGTCAGCGTGTGGGGTGTGCACCTGGTGCTGTTGCTGCTCCTGGCCCTCCCAAGGGCCATTGGTGTGGGCATTCCCCAGTGCCCTGCCTTTCTCTCCTGCAGCTACCATTGTCATGCTTCTGGCAATCTTGCGCCTGGGTGAAATGGCGCAGCAGCTGGAGCTGGCGGCGTGGGACATGCGGGCAGTGTGCTGGCTGTTCGATGGCATCCGTGAGTGTGCTGCCTGTTTGCTGGCCCCTGTGTCTGTGTCCTTCCGTGGGCGGTTCTGTTCATTGGTGCCCGGGGCTGGCTCTGATGGCTGTCTCCTCCCCCTCTGTCCCATTCAGTGCAAGCTATGATCGTGGAGTGGACCCAGGAGCAGGGGGAGTTATTGGAGCTCCTCCTGCATGTCCTGGGGTGGTTGCACTGCCTGGATCACATGCAGACTGAGTGCTGGCGCCGGGCATAGGGTTGCTGGCCCTATTGACCGGGTGTTGTCCCGGGCCTGCTGCTGCTAGTGCTGCCCCCCCCTTCTGTTGACCCATCCCCCTGCCCTGCCCTGTTGTTGTTGCCCCCTGTTGCTGGTTCCCCAGTTCACTACAGGCTTTTGTGTTCCTTCCCGGTGTGTCCATGTTGTGCTTTACTTTGACTTCTCCCCTTGTGCGGGTGCCTCTGGGGGTGTGTTGTGGGGTTGCCTGTGTTGTGTGGGTACCTTCCCCCCCTCTGGGCCCGTCTCTGTGTGCTTCCATTGCCTGCTGTGTGCGTGCCGCTCTACTGGGGGGGGGGCTGGCCCTGGGGTGTCCGGGTTCTGTGCCGGGGCTGTGCAGAGCCAGATCCTTTGTAGCAGCTGTCATCCCATCTCCCTCCCACCCTGACCATGTGGGTCCTGGTGGCTTGGGGGCGGGACTGCATTGCACGGCTTCTTTTGCCCTCGGTCAACCATGTTCTGCCATTGTTGTGCCAGGCGGGGCTTCCCCGCCGGTCCTGGCTATCCGTGTATTTGCACAGGTGTTTGCCGGGTGCTTCCCAGGATGGGTGTTTGGCCGCTGGATGTTTGCCGGCCCCGCCCCTTTCCTTCCCACAACCCCCTGGGGCGCTGTCCGTGTAACTGTCTCCCTGCTCGGTGTCACAGGTGTTTGCTGGGTGTGCTCACCCACCCATCCACACCCATCTCCACCCATCAGCACTGCTGCGCCGTCTGTGTAAAAATGGCCTAAGTGACAGCAGCAAAAATAATGACCTCCAGAAACAATACTCATTCCAAGGTAACAAAAATTGAAAAATGAAACAGGAAAATATGCTTTTCAGTGTTTACCATGAGTGCTCTCATGCTTTTTATAGTGATCCAGTTAGGGACAGCTGTAGGCACTTAAGAGAAACATACAAAATGTCTTGGAAAAACATAATTAAAAAGCATTATGTTTTGACAACCTTTTTTCACGATTGTGCATCCTATTAGTTTTCTCAGTGTCACAGAAAGTAAATATGAAGTAAATCTTAACAGCTCTTCCTCTTTCTGTTAGTTCTCCAAAAAAAAGATGTCTGTATATCATCTGCCTCTTCTATTCCAAATTGTTTATCCATCAGAATGAAATGCTGAAATTCCTTCCAGTGACATGGGGTATGTGAAATTTTAAGTAAAACAGTGAGTCTGATCCTCAAGAGAGCATTTTAAGAATTCTTTGCCAGTGCAGATGGCAGTGATGAGATTTAAAAGTGAGTCCCTGGCCCGTTCACTGTCATTAAAAATCAGTTTCAGTTTTCCTGCGTATCTTGGCCAAATAGAATAATTGAGAATCATATTCTGCTTACCTAAAATTCTCCCTTTAGCTTCTGTCACATCTGTTTTTGTTTTTTTTTAAAGTTACCCATTATGTAGTATTGCTGGCATAGAAAGTCTGCCCCTTCATCCCATAAGTGGATGTATGCCTGTGGTAAGTGTTCAGTATGTTCAAGTGCAGACCAGACACTCAAAGAAAGTGCTTCAGAGATCCTTTAGGGTGAAAGCTTCTTAGTGAATCTAATTTATATATTATAAGCAGGGACTCGTTTTCACTGGGTTTTCCCCATTGCCAGCAATCAGGAAAATGCAGTGAATCAGGGGCATAGCTATAGTAAGTACAGCAGTTGCAATTGTACTCAGATCCATAGGCCTTGGAGGCTGACAATGCTTGTGGAATGCATACGCATCTCATGTGGGGTCAGAAGTAGCGACAGGACAAGGGGGGCCCATTCCATCTTCTGTACCAGTTCCCATTCTGATCTAGCTATGCCCCTGAAGGGTCCCTGATGATAAGATAGGAAGGCAGTTACAACCATCAGAAGGTAGTTTTCAAGGTTATATCTGTGGTCACTGGCCATAACAACTTGATGTAACATTTGACCTTGATTTAACCTTTATGTCAGGGATGGGGACACTTTTCTCTCCCGGGGGTCACTTTGAAAACTTGCACAAGCTCCAAGGGCCACACAGAAGTTGGGGAGCAGGTGCTTAAGGGATGCACTTAAGGAAAGGAGAGCCTTAATCATGAATCTGTACCATGGAACAGATCCCCTCTCCTTGTTTGCATGACCTCATCTTTGTTCCCTTCCCTTGAGCTCAGTTTTCCAGCGAATGGAGATAAGAACTGGGTGCAAGGGCCAGAATCAGGAACTTGAAAGGGACCACATAAAAACTTTCTGCGTGCTGCATTTGGCCCCCGGACTTGAGGTTGCCCACCCCTACTTTATGTGCTTTAAATACCACTTTGGAGATTCAAAAGCCATATCTACATTTAAAATGAAACAACCACAATGACACCCCCACCCCCCGGTGTCTGGGATTGGTATTAAATGTTAGCAGTGCTTTACATTTTTTATACTATCTCTGATGCCCCTTCAATTTTGAAGGGATATAGAAATTAAGGGCCCAGTCCTGGTAATCTATATGTACTTAAGAGCTGCAAGAGTCAGGAGTTTTAGGAAAGAAAGAACAGAAAAACCCCCACTCCCACTAAATATAGCAGCCCTTCACAAAACTGAATATATAATAAGTTTCGCTTGTCACAGCATGGCTGCACTAGGCCTCCTCTTATTTAAACAGCCTGACTTCATATGTTTGATCCATGGCTGCCCCAGAATCCAAGAGACCTCAAACAAGGACACAACACTCTTTTTATGCCACCCTTTTTGATGTGTTTAATCATTGCGTACTATGAATATAATTGGAGCAGTGTCTATAACACAGAAGAGCAATGTAAAGCCTTGAAAGTAGCAGCGATGCATAGGAAAGGGTATTTCAAGTTGGAACACAGGAGTAAACATATTAGTATGACCAAAAAAGAAGAAGTTCAACAACATTTTCTTGAAATGAGCCTGAGTTTGAGATCCAAGGAATTCCCAAGCGGCTGGTTGAACTCGCTGTGCACATGTTCACGGTACAAGTCCACCTAAACACTGAGGCAGGCTTATGCAAGACTGAAATTTTCCATTATGATTTTTGTCTGGTATCTTCAATTTGAGTCACATGTGAAAATGGGCAGACCATATCTGTGTACACCTCTTTCTATGAAGCTCCTAGAACACTTCATGGAATAGTTTAATTAGGAAAAAAAAGATTCAGATTTAGCCAGCTGTCTAAAGATGCTCTGTCTCTTGCCTAAGAGAGTAATAAAAATGAAAGATTATAAATGAATATACATTTTTAGTATGTACAGTTCATAAATATCAGAGCTACAGCAATAAATGGAAAGAAGTCAGTAGAAGGGTTTCTAACAGACTTGAGCTGCACTACATAAATAAAAAATCCTTCTCCAAAGATGAACATGGAAACAGCACTATTACAACTCCAAATCCCATTAATCAAGAACTCGCATGCATGCAGCCTTGGCTATTAGAAATTAAGATAATGGTTTTTGGAAGGGATTTAGGAGTTGTCCTCTATATTTTCAAGAAATGCCATTAGCTCTTCAACTTTCCATGTAGGCAGTCATTAAAGATGATCAGATGGGATTTCCCCTTAATGGCTTTTTAGGCTGATGCACCACTAACAAAATTTTGATTTGTAATTCTATATTTATGCAAACCACTGGCAATATAAATGGGGGAAATTGCTGTGTATACATGCAGGCAGGGCACACGGCTAGGTGGAATGGTGTACTGTTTCTCTACAGTACCTGCCACTGTTACGAACACTAGCAGAGAAATGCATATTTGATTTTTCCAAGGGCAAAGTAGTTGTCAAATAGACTAGCATCCCCTATTTCCGGATGTCAGAACTAGACAGGAGTTAAAAGTCCTCGTGGAGGAAATGAACCTGTGACCTTTTGACATTGTTGAAGAAATCAGGACACACTCTGTGTATGGAAGGAATCTATCAGAGAACCTTTATTTCTTTATCTAACAGCTGTTAGGAGGGTCCTAGGTCCACAGGACTTCCCCTATAGAACTAGAGTCCCTCCTTAGCCAAAATCAAAAACACTTTTTATAGACTTTTCAAGTTACAGGCAAAGAGGCATTTCTTATCAGTTAGAAAACCAGTTTGGAGCAGTGTTAGAAACAGTGTTAGAAACAGAACAGACAGTTTATATTAGAGAACATCTTCAAGGCTAGTAAAAACAAACTCTTACAGAAAGTGAAAAACAAACTTGCATGTATATGTGAAGGGCAATCTTTATCTATTGCAATTAGCTGTAATGAGGACATGGAACACTGTAAGAACTCAGCTCATCTCTGTTATTTCTGTCCCAAGTTTTCAGGCCTCAGTTTATGAGCTTCCACAACATGGAGGCAAAATTTTGTAACAGCAGAGCCACCATAAGAGAACAATTATGGAACCCCACCCCCCCTTTGAAGTTTTGTCTAAACCGGAGCCTGCTCATCTTCTGGAAACAACGTAAGACCTTTTTGTTTGGCCAGGCATTTGACAGGCAGGGATAGGGTTGGGTGGGATGGGTTGGGGATTGGGAGAAGGGCTGTAGGGGGCTAAGGGGAGTTTTAGCTGTTTTTATATATTGTAAGCTGTCCTGAGTCCTATTGGGAAGGGTGGTATATAAGAGTGTTTTTAAACAAGACACCCCCACACATGGAACTCACTGTCCACATGGGGGAGATCTTGTTTGAATATGGGTGCATGGGGGTGATTGTTTCCATGACCAACACAATGCCCACCGAGTCCATGCACAGGGCACTCCAGGAAAAGCCAGAGTGCTCCATGCAGGGACAGGGTGGGCGGTGCGCGGACAGAGCGACTGTGCTTGGGGCTGCTTGTTTGAAGTGAAGCATATTTTGTATATTGACATGGAGAGACCATTTCTGTTCTGTTCATACTCTGTTCTCCTTGGTGAGGCTTGCTAACAGTGCCAGATGTTTTTATATCGAGATATTTAATTAGCAACTTTAAAAGAATGTCGAGGTATTTAATTAGCAGCTTTAAAAGAACACACAACCGGTTTTAGCATGTGAAATGTCGTGTCTAAATTCTGCATGCGGGATATTTACACGCAGTGTAATTTTATGCCGCGTATGCACCACACACATCTAAAAACAGTCATAGTGGTTTATTTGCTCCTAAATAAAAATGTGTTCTATTTTTCCTCCATGCTTTTCACCAATGACTTGGATGAAGGAATGGGGAGTACAGTATACTTATTACTTATATACCGAAGACGTAAGGTCTTTCCTGCATTTATTGACTTATCTTCGGCGTTTGACCTGATATGTAGATCCAAACTTTGGATAGAACTGGTTACAGATGGATACGAGATTGTTGGCTCTAATTAAGTCACTCTATTCCAACAGTGCATTGAGGGTAAGGATGCCTCCAGATGGCTCCCTCTCTGAAATGGTCCCAACATTTCAGGGAGTGAGGCAAGGCTGCCTTTTGGCCCCTATATTATTTAACATTTATGTTAATTCTTTGATAATGGATCATCGGGACACTGGGTATTACCATCATCCCCGTATAGGACGTAGGGAGGTTTTCATGCTCCTCTATGCAGATGATACAGTCTTGCTTTCATTTAGTAAATTAGGTTTGGATCATTCATTGAGGGATTTTGAAGAGAGATGTAGGGAGAAAAAATTGGTTATTAATTATGGGGAAACAAAAACTCTTGTTTTTGTGAAAAAATGTACTAAATATCATTGGTTTCTCCCAGGACATAAACTTCAACAGGTACGGGTATATAAATATTTAGGTCTTTTTTCCTCAAATGGGTCATGCGTACCACATATTCAGGCAGCCAAATTAAAAGCAAATGCAGAGGCTCTGGCAATCCAACATTTCTTTTTCCACCATGACCGAAGATGTGTGATGGCTGCCCGCAAAGTCATGGAGGCCAAACTGTTGGCGGGAATGCTTTATGGGGTACAGATTTGGGGATTGGACCAATATGCTATTACTTCCCTTGAACCTGTGCTAAATGGGTTTTGGAAAAGGATTCTGTCCCTGCCTCCTGCAACAAATGCCGCTATTATCAATTTGGAAGTGGGCACCCAATCGTTGGGAGCAATTGTCCAGATACGTGTTTTGAAATCTTGGGCTGGGCTGTGTGACATTTCTTCTGCTTCCCTCTTGGGTCAGTGTGTGGCGGAAAAGATCGGGGATAATGCGTGTGGGTCCGATTTTTGGTGGGCCGCAGTTGCAAGTCTGGGTTTTTCTATGTTACATTTTAATACCCAGGCAAGCAGGTTTGTGGTGAAATCAGTCAGAAACTGTATTCAGGATACTGACAGGCAAAAGATGAGGGCAATGGTATCTGGTTCTAGCATTGCTCCCATCTATAAATACATTATTCAAGCTACAGGGGAGGGTGCCTTATGTTTATAATCTTACAAACCCTCACCTGAGGAAGGGTTTTACTAGTTTAAGGCTGCAGTCCATGTACACATCAGTTGTTGAGGGGCATTATCAAGGAATACCTTATGAGGATCAAATCTGCCCTTGTGGCCTTGAGGTGGAAGATCTCAGGCACTATGTCTTAAAATGCCCCATTTATGAGAAATTGCGTAGTCAATTGTATCATGAACTGGGATGGGACTGTTTTAGCTCATCACTGCAGCAGCTAATTTTTCTGTTGGCGGATTCTGCACCGATAAGAACTAAAGCAATGGAGGTTTTCACCTTTGGAGCAGCTAAGTTACAGGACAACTACATCTGATTGAGTTTACTGGCCAAGACTGGTAATTTGAATGTACCCCAGGAAGACTAGGAGTAAACCCTGATAACCTCTAGGTGTGACTTATAGGAAGAGGGTGGTACGGGAAATATGGGAGGATGTATCAGTGAGCTGATATAGAAAGTGAAAGAACTCTGCGATTAGATGGGGTGACCATGATGACTTCTCCGTGGATTAGAATACACTATATGGTGATAAGCTAAATCTTAGGTATACATAAATCTAAAGGGCCTTGTACATAAGATCTACGTATACATAAATTCGGTGTACATTTTATGTTTAATCATGTTTAACTATTCTTTAACTGTGTTTGGTTGACCCATATGGTGTTATATGTTTCTACGTGGGTTTATTTGACCCATATGGTTATATGGTCTGACATGTCTCGTATTGTTGTATATGTTATAAATCATAATTTATGTATATTTTATTGATTTTACTGATTTAACTGAAGTGTGGGTCATTTCGTATATCATTATGCATACATTTTCTTTTGATTTCAATGTTAATTTAATTTGTATGGCCATGTGGCCCACAAATAAAATACTACTACTACTTATATAACTTCAGATAACACAAAGTTGGGAAGGAGCCAAACATTTTGAAGACCAGGGCGGGCATGGTTTTCCTAATGTTTAACCTTTAAAATCTACCTTGTTGCAATTTAAGCCCATTGTCTCTTGTTTTTATCCTCTGTGGCAGTAGAGAACAATTATCTCCATCATTTTTATACCAAATGTAGGCCCTTTTTACATGGGCAGTACCCACGCATGAACACCCTGGGTGTGCATGTGTGGGTGCCACCCATGTAAATCCCATGGCAGGTGGGTGTTGATGGGTGTAGATGGGTGTGCGCCCATCTACACCCTCCCCACACCCACTGCACATGGACCGTGGCACACACCAACCCCCTCCCCCCATGTAAAAAGGGCCTTAGATATGTTAAAGCTGCTATGGTTTCTAGCACCTCTCTTCTTCTTAGTCTTCTTTTCTCTGGGCTAAATATTGTAAAGAACAGGGCTTGAACCAGCAGCTTTGGGGCCGTGAATGGGGTGGCTGGTTTCTCAGTGTCACCAATACACTCTGGCCAAGGGCCAAAGGTTCTGCTAAAAGCTATCTCTGTGCCAGTCAGGCCACACCCCTTCTCAGTATTGCTGTGTCACGGGGAAGGGGGGAAGAAGGGGAAAGGAGAGGTGAGAGCACACAGGAGTAATCCGCGCAAGGACGAAGGACTCCTTACCACACTCTGTTAGGAAACACCTGGGAAACAAGGCCGTCAGGATAGTGTGATGGCCCTTAGACCACGTGAGGTCAAAGGCTAGGGCTCTGTGGGGCTGACACGCGATCAGGTTGTCCTAGCAACCCGACGCTGCCCTAGGGCTTCTGGTGCTGCAGCAGCCTCTTCAACTGCAGGTGGTGCAGCAGCATGGTTGCGAGTAGGGAGGAGCGGCTCTTCAGCGTGCTGTGGGGCCCCAGAGACCCCCCCCCAGCGATGTCCCAGGTCAGTGGCTCTGACATGCTGTATGCCCCCAGCTTCCTGGTTGGCTGCCTGCCATATATAAAGCAGGTCTGCAGTCACAGGAATCTAGGTGGATTACCTGTTCCCACCCCCCCCGACTACTGGGTGTGTGTTATCCTTCTGGTTTCTGTTGTATTTGTATTTGGACCAGTTCTGAACCCTGTTTATACCAGGACTTGTGCTGCTTGGTTTCATTGAGGCTTTGTTTGCTTGTTTTCTGTTCACCAACCTGAACTGGTCCCTCTTTCTGTCTGCCCACCTGTCTACTCCAGCAAGTGAAGCCTGTTTTTCTGGTGTTTGTGTCCTGATCCTGCATGACTCTCCTTGAATCTGGCCCTGCATGAATTCACTACAATCCTGGACCTGATCCCTGTCATGTTACTGACAAACATTCTCAGTTCCTTCACCCTTTCCATATACAATTTACATTGCAACCCCTTTATTGTCTTTATTGCTCTCTGAATTTTATCTTATTTGTTGATCTCCTTCCTGAAGTGTGGGGCACAAAACTGAACACAATATTCCAGGTGAGGTATTACCAGTGCTGAGTAAAGTTACACCATTCCCTCAGCATCTTGGACCATTTCTTCTGCTAATGCTGCATCCCCAAATGGTATCCATCTTGCCATTCAGGCAAGAGTGTCACATTGTTGACACATATTCAGTTTGTGATCTACTAAAACCCCTAGCTCTTTCTCTGTATTGGTACTGCCTAGACAGTTAGTTGTCACCTATTGTGCATTTGGATTTTTTTGTTCCTGCGTGTAATATTTTTCATTGATCTTTGTTAAATCTCGTTTTGTTTCTTCCAGCTCAGATCTCTAACTTATCAATGGGTGATTTCAGATGTTACGTTTGTCTGAAATCACCTCAGTCAACCTCAGTCAACCGTGGGGTGTGTGTGTGCGTGTGTGGTGGTGAACGTAGGTGAACGTCTGTTTGCGCGCATCCAGATGTTCACCTCAGTCAACCACCCCCCGCGGTGAACCTAACCACGCTTTGTTCTCCCGCACCACGGCGGCGAACAAAGCGTGGTTAGGGGGAATCCGGAATGCAGGAAGGAAAAGTAACGTCTGTTACCTTACCTTCACCGTGTTCCAGAGTCCTGGTGGCATGTGGCGTGCAGCGGCAGTGGCCAGATAGGCTGCTGCAGCTGCCTGTCTCGGGGAGGGTGGGTGGCTGGGGAGCGCAGGGGGCGGGGCCGTGCGGCCACACGCTGCGTTGTGCAGCCCCACCCCCTCCGGGGTGTGTGTGTTGCACAACAGATGTTACGGCCGGCAGCATTGACCCTGGGCATTGGTTCGGTGGTCCCCACGGCCGGGGGCAAAGGGGCAAACGTCTGTTGGCGCACCCCTTCACCCTCATCCGTGGTCTGAACCACTGCATGGCCCGGGGTCAATGCTGCCGGCTGTAACGTCTGAAATCACCCACTGTTGCTTGCATATAATTGTTTTCCATTGTATTAGCAGCCCCTCCACTTCTTTTAAATCATTAATAAAAAATTGAAGAGAACTTGGCCTAGGACAGACCCCTGCAGGACTTCATGTAGTACTTTCTATCTGAGACCAATTTGATTAACTATTACTCTAGTGTGGCTTTTCAGACAGTTGTGAATCCATATAATGGTAGTTCCTTCATTTACTAGTTTCCTTATGAGACTGTCATGTGCGATTGTGTCAAGTCTCACTGAAGTCAAGATATATAATCTCTACTGCATTCTCCTTATGCACTAAACCAGTCATCCAGTCAATGAAGGGGAAAATGTTTTTTGAAATGTCTACTTAGAAGGGTCTGATGCAAAGTGTAGTTGTGGGACAGTGACATTTTGCTAAGAGAATGCCTTTGTGATAAAGTGTCTTGCACTATGTCCAGAAGAGCACCTTTGCAGAAGGAATGTTTTACAGAAAATGTGAAATCATAAAGAGTACAAAAAGAAAATGATCTATGGTCTCTGTGTTAAAATGTTTTGAAAGCAATTTATATTTTTATAGAACATTTAAACTGTGAATTTCCAAGAATGTTTTGGACTGGGAGCAGCGGACTGAATAGTATATTTGTAGGAAACTGATTTGTAAAGCTAAGAAATATTACCTCTTAAGTTAGCATAACATCAATGAAGATAAAACTAAAAATAGCTCTGGCAATATGCTGTCCATCTGGATTTCATCAGGCACAAGGCCTCTTAAACACACCTTATTGGAAGGAAGTTGAAGGGCCAGTCATTTTCCATCATGTGCCCTTTTACTAAGAGAGACGACAAAAATGTCAAGAATTTCCTTCAAGACACCCATCGAGTTAATATGACATCTTTCATCTGGTGGGGGAGGTGTCATTTTATCTAACTTACATTGCCCTCATTTGGTGCTGCATTTTTGAACTTGAAAATGAGACTTTCAATAAATCAGCTGCAGTCTGATTAGTCTAGCAGAAGCTGTTTTGTGAAGTTGGCATTCTTTTGCCTCTTCTGGTCTCTGGTCAGCAGCAACTTAACAACTTGTTAAAATCTGAAGCAACCACTGAAGAAGAATGTAAAGTTGCCTCTTGTCTCACTCAGGTGGCTGAGACATGTGCAACAACAATCCTGCCATATTTTTGCTAGTGTTAAAGATTCATCCTGATCTCAAATGCCTCAAATACATGAAAAACAATTACTATTAGTTAGTTAACTTATATTAATCCCTATCCCTTCTAATCTCTGTGTACGTAAGGTGTGCCTTAGTGCTCATTGCCCCAATAGTTGGGGCCAACACATAGTACAGTCCTGAACCCTTGTCTTTCAACTCCCTGAGGCAGATATAGGTGAGTGGGCACCATAAACAAATATGAATTCACTAGTAAACAAAAGTAACTAGTTTTGATAGCTATGTGGGGTTTTGAACCACATCTGCACATTTAAAAAAGTTGCCAATAAGTCAACAACAGTCTGGGATGTAATCCTGGATCAGGCGGCTGACCTTGCTTGTATTACGGAGACCTGGAATGACACTGAGTCAGGGCCTATCTTGGCTGACCTTGTTCCAGCCGTGTACTCTGTCCAAGATCAATCCCAGACTGAGAGGTGGGGGATGGGGGTGGTGTAGCCATTATTTTTAAGGATGAATGGTCTGTGAGGAGATTTCCTGTGCCGTCTATCAAAGGAGACGAGGCCCTTCACCTGGTGTTTGATCTGGCCAGAAACAGAGTGGGATTTCTGCTGGTGTACCATGCACCTACCTGTCCCACAGCTTCCCTGTCTGCTCTGGTAGAGCTGGTGTCGGCGGTGGTCTTGCATTCCCCAAGGACCATTGTCCTTGGGGACTTCAATATCCATGCCGACACCAGTCTCGGGGGTGTTGAGCATGATTTCATGGATGCCATGACAGCCATGGACCTGTCTCAGAGAGTCACCGGCCCAACCCAGGTGAGTGGACATACCCTCGACATGATATTTTTCACAGGCCTTGAGGTGGGGGATCCAGTAGTGGGGGAAGTGTTAATAGAATCCCTGTCATGGACGGATCATTATCTCCTCCAGTCCACCATCCTGGTGCATGTCAGCCCTCGGATAGGTGTGGAGCCAGTTTGGTTGGCCCTCTCCCGGAGGCTTATAGAACTGAATTGGTTCCGGATTACCCTAGGGGATATATTCTCTAACCCTGATGGCCGGTCGCTCGATGACCTCGTGACTTACTGGAATACTCTGTTGACCAAGGCCATCGACCATACGGCACAGAGGTGTCTACTTCCCTCCTGCCAACAATGCAGGTCCCCGTGGTGTACGGAGGAGCTGCGGTGAATGAAGCAGAAAGGGTGGCGGTTACAGCAATGGTGGTGCCATTCATGCACTGAAGCTTACCAGTTTCAGCATAGAAGTTGATTACGTTCCTATGTCATGGCAGTGTGGACAGCAAAACTGGGTTTTTTTGCTGCCATCATTGCATCTGCGAAGTCGCACCCAGCTGAGTTTTTCTGGGCAGTACGGTGGCTCAGTCCAGCCTCCCTCCGCCTGATTCCAGAGTCATCTTCTGCTCGCTGTGATTTGTTTGCTGACTTTTTGCAGATAAAATTGTCCAGATTCACAGCGGGTTTGATGCTGCAGTTATGGCAGTACAAGAGCCAGAGGTAGTGGAAGCCCCATCCTGTCCTGCTTTGTGGGATCAGTTTCAGCGTATCTCACCTGCTGATGCAGGTGATGCTCTTGGTTCTGTCTGAGCCACCCATTGTGAACTGGACCCATGTCCATCCTGTCTGGTTAAGGCCAGTCAGGAGACATTGGTGCCTCTGCTGGAGGGGGTGGTCAGTGCCTCCCTTCGGGAGGGCAGGGTGCCGAGTTGTTTGAAGGATGTCGTGGTTCGGCCCCTGCTCAAGAAACCATTTCTTGACATTGACGCCCTAGCCAGTTATCGGCCAGTCTCTAACCTTCCCTTTTATTGAGTGGGTGGTGGCACGGCAACTCCAGGTAGTTAGATGGGATATTATTGCTGCTTTTATGTATTACAATTTTAAATTGTTTTTAGATGTTTTATGTGTTTAATTGTTGTATGCTTCCCCGAGATGCCTGTGGCAGGAGGGGGGGCATAAAGGTAGAATAAAATAAAATAAATAATAATAAAATATACATGAAGACAAATAAATAATTTACCATTGTAATGTTTATGCAGCTGCTCATATATCATGAACAATGGAAAATGGACAGTTGATTCTCTGGTGCAAACCCCCCTATTTTGAGTAGATCCATTATAAACTATGCAGATGGTAGATCTAGGATCCCCAAGGTTAATTCAGTGAGACAATTCTCCAGTGGCAAAAGGCCATCATAGTTATCCTTGGTCCTAGCCATTATAACAACAGCGGTCCTTTCTGTAGAGGGCATAGCTGGGTGTAAGGGAGCATGGGGTGGGGATCTGTACACCTAGTTGATCTTCTGTTGTGACCACAGTCCATTGTGGCATATTAGAGCAGCCTTCAGTCAGATTTAGCTTGCTTTGATGATTGATGTGGCCACCTTCAGGAATGAGATGCTAACGATGCTAACACAACCACTGGCTCTTTTCAAACGGACGCCCCCCCCCACTTCGTCCATGTGTGTGGGTGGAGGGGAGTCCATTTGAACACCATGGTGTGGGGGGGGATGGAGGGGGCATCTGTTTGAATGCGGCGGCCGGTGGGTGGGGATGCGTGTGCGCTCCCGTGCTCCACCCATCTCCATCCATCACTCACAAGTGGAGCAATGGGTGCCAATGCCAGATGCTCCATGTGTGGAGATGGGTGGAGGTCCATGGGAATGCACCCCCATGCACTGCTCACCCATTGCGCCACCCATCCATCCCCCCATGCACCTGCGCCCATTAGAAAAGGGCCTTTGTTTCTCTCCTGCACTCACTAGGACTTGCATTGAGGGCAGCTCAAATGAACCAGAGGGCCTTGGCTATAGATGAAGAGTTTCCATATAGCTCATGGCTGAAATATGTTTGCTGAAAATATTGGCTGAACAATGAATAAATAGGAAAAAACAAATTGGGGGATAAAGTATTGACAGAAAGGATAAACAAGATAAATTGATCACAAGGAATAGATTGCTTGGCTCTAGCAGGGGCCCAGTCAGGAGATACACAAATGTACATACACACAGACTAGGGCATAAATGAATATTACAAATACTGAATTCAATTAATTTGGTGTATTGGTATATGTTTTGATGAAGTGAAAACAGAGTGATATTTGCTTTCCATTTTTGTTTCTAGTTCTGATATCTTCATTTTTGGTATTGCAGTTACAATTCAACCCTGTTATGATGCATCATTGTAGTGTAAATTCAGTTACAACATGGTGTGAGACATGACTTCCAATGGGATATAGTACAAATAGATTCCATGTACAAAGCACTCTTATTACAACACAGATTTGGCTATGACGCTGTGTGAGGCCTGGCTCCCAAATACAGCGTTATAACAAGGTTGTAGTGTTTGGATTCTCTATTTCAGTACAGGATATTTTATTGACTTAAGTGGTGGTCTTTAGCACCAAATAGTATCACAAAAGTGTATACCAAAATACTGAATTACCCAAAAAACCAAATACAAAATAATGAAGTAGAGGGCATAGCTGGGTGTAAGGGGGCATGGGATGGGGCATCTGTACACCTAGTTTATCCTACCCAAGCTAAAAATGGATGTTAGAGTAATAACCAATGGTTGTTCACACACCATTGGGCTTGGGTTTTGTTACTTTGGGTTGTAAGACAGGAGTTACCACTCAGAAAAAGGATCTGGGGATGGTTGTGGACAATACAATGAAATCCACAGTGCACCGCGCTGCAGCAGTCAAAAAAGCAAACAGAATGTTAGGAATTATTCAGAAGGGATAGAGAATAAAACAGAGGATATCATAATGCCTCTATATAAAACAATGGTGCGATCGCACCTTGAATATTGTGTGCAGTTCTGGTCGCCCCATCTCAAAAAAGACATAGCTGAACTAGAAAAGGTACAGAGAAGGGGAACAAAAATGATCAAGGGTATGGAAAGGCTCCCGTATGAGGAGAGACTTGGTAGGCTGGGTCTCTTCAGTTTGGAGAAGAGACGACTGAGAGGAGATATGATAGAGGTCTATAAAATCATGAGTGGTGTGGAACTAATAAACAAGGAACAGTTATTTACCCTCTCAGCTAGTATTAGAACTAGGGGACACTCCATGAAACTCATGGGTGACAAGTTTAACAAATAAAAGAAAATATTTTTTTTACTCAGCATATAATTGGGTTGTGGAATCTACTGCCAGAGGCTATGGTAAGGACCAGTACTATAGCTGAGTTTAAAAGAGGTTTGGACAGGTTTCTGGAAGATA